>VANL01000368.1:0-38294 GCA_006352455.1 Brachionus sp. 'Tiscar' | reverse complement strand
AAAAAAAAAAAAAAAATTTTACTCAAATTTTTTCACTTAAAAAAAAAAAAAAATTTAAGTCAAGTCATTGACTTGACTTGACTTAAGACTTGTGACTTAAAAACAACTCTGGAAAAAAATCATTTTTACATTATTTTTTTTTATAAATTTTTTTAATCTGCAGGACTTTAACTCGATATAGATAAACATATAACTCAATTACCCGACTCTTCTGTCTAATTGCTACCTAATTATTTTTTCTTTTGTTCCAGAGCGATCAAATATTTAATAAAAAAAAATAAAAATATAAAAAAAAAATAAATTAATTTTTAAGAGAAAATTTTTTGTTTTTTATTTGATAAATCATTCACCAAATGAGACAATTAGGCCTGCTCGCGTCCATCTTTAATTTTGATTTGAATAATATATAGACAAAACATGTCCTAAGAATTTTGTAGAATATATTTTATTAATTTCTATGGAATAAAATATTCTAACAATTTATTGTAATAATAATAAAAAGTATTTAAAGTTTTAAATTAAAATGAACATTTTTTAAAAACAAGTTTGAAAAAAATGATATTTTAGTAATTTAAATCTGCATATTTGATAATTTTAATTTTTTTACTAATTGAAAAATATTTAAATCAAAAAAATTTAGTATGCAAAATGTTCAAAACTTTAAAGATATCGTCACCAGGTAAAATTATTTTATGTGGGGAACACTCGGTTGTTTATGGCAAAAAGGCATTAGCATGTTCCATAGATCTTCGCACACATTTGACAGCTAGCCATACTGAAAAAAATTATTTTCAATTGGTTCTAAGCGATTTAGACCAAACAGTAGAAATAAGAGAAGAAAACTTTTTATCAGCCAAATGCGCGTCTGTTCAAAGCGAACCTGATGCAATAATAAAGCACTTGGAGGAAAATTACAATGACAAAATAGTCAGTTCTTTAAATTTTTTTATACTGCTTTATCCAGAACTAGAATGGTCACAACTAGCCGGTCTCCAAGTACAAATAAGCTCGGACATACCAATTGCATCTGGCCTTGGCTCGAGTGCCTCATATTCCACTTGTCTTTCAAGTTTTTTCTTTTTACTTAGATCGAATCGAGCTTTTTCTCAGCCCGATCTTGAAATCATCAACCGCAATGCTTTTTATATAGAAAAATTATTTCACGGTAATCCTTCGGGCTTGGATAATTCAGTTTCTGCATATGGAGGTTTTGTTGTTTTTGAAAAAGGTGAAATAAGAGAAAAATTTTCTTGCCTGCAAAAATTAAATGTTCTAATTATCAACTCGCAAATTCCTAAACAAACTTTGCAACAAGTTAAAAAAGTTCGTGATTTGTACGAAAAGCATAGTTTAGTTTTAGACTCATTAATGAACAGCATTGATTTATTAGTAGATAAATTTATTCAAATATTAAAAGAGCTTGACTCTTTAGATGGCATCAAAGATTTGATTACTATTAATCAGGGTTTGCTGTATGCTTTACAAGTCTCCAATCAGGCGTTAGATTCAATTGTAAATATTTGTGAAAAATTTGGCTTTCGAGCTAAAATAACTGGAGCCGGTGGTGGTGGCTGTTGTATTACAATATTTGATCAAAACGAAATGCAAAAATTAAATGAACTTAAAAGCTTTTTAAATAAAAATTCTTTTTTGCCTTTTCAAACCAGACTCGGTTCAGATGGAGTCCGAATCGATCAGTTCATTCAGAAAGAATAGAATTTTTTTTTCTAAATTTAAAATCAAATTTTGTTTAATTTTTAGATTATTATTAATAGTAAAAAAATTAATAACTAGCACATGAATTAATAAAAAAAAAAAAAAACAATGTCATTTTTTAGTGATTCATGTATAGTTTTCTTATCTGAGGTATACATTTATTTTAATTCTAAATTTTATTTTAAATTTTTTTACAAAATTAATAAATTTTAAATCAATATAAAGTTTGTTTTTTTTATTGGCGGATGGGTGTTTTTTATGAAAGAACTTTTCAAAAACTACGAAGTCCAGTACAAAACAGTTATATTCTCATTTTCGATTACATTCTCACTATCATGCATCATGTTCGAGTTGATTATTTTTGAAATTCTCGGCTTTTTAGATCCAAGGTAAATTTTATTTATGAAAAAAGTTATTTTTTATCTAATTTATTAGCTCTCGTCTATTTCATTGGAAGCTGGGCCTGTACACAATACTATTCTTGCTTGTATTCTACCTTCCATTTCAAATATCATACCTGATGGTGCGGAATATTGGTCTTAGTAACTTTTTTCACATTAGATAGACTTCAAAATGCTTAATTTAATTCAAGTCCGTTCAAAACGAGCGGCATTGATAGTCAGCTGTGTTCTTTGGCTAGCCATTTTGATTCTCTTCTGGAAAATTGGTGATCCGTTTCCAATCCTTAGTCCAAAACATGGTATTTTGTCCATAGAGCAGTGTGTCAGCAGAGTTGGTGTCATTGGTGTTACAGTTATGGCTTTTTTGTCTGGTTTCGGAGCAGTTAATTGTCCCTACACTTACATGTCATATTTTGTCAAGTTTTTATAAATAAGACTAAAAAAAATTTTTTTTTTAACTTGATAAATTTAGAAATGTTTCGGATAAGAGTGTAAAAAGCATAGAGAGAAAACTTTTGCATACTTATGACTTGATCTTGTTCAAGAAAAAAAAGTAAGTTTAAATATTTTTCAAAAAAAAAAACCTATGCCCCAAATCAAAGGATAGCTTTGAGTGAAAGAAATTCTATGTACAATACAGCAGAGCAGTCTGGGTTTTGGTCTCGTTTTAAAACAGCAATCAAGTCATCTAATCAAAGTAAATTAAAAAAATTTTTAAACATGGATAATAAAAAATTATTTTATAAATTCAAAGTCAGATCGACCTTAAAATTAAAAATTTTAAATTTTCTAAGCCAAGATTTTGATTTAAAAACTAAATTAAAAAAAACAACTAAACTATTTTAATTTCGAAAACCTAAATTCTGGATCTAGTTGCGGGTAGTAAAATTATTTAAAGATTCTTTGAGATATAAAAAATTGTACTCAATTTAATTTATTGAGATGTTTGGTTTTTTTTGTTTGAATTTAATAATTTTTAGAAGTTTTTGGTATTTTAAAAAGTGTGTGAATTACATTTTTTCAAAAAGTTTTAGTTTAATTAACTATCAATTTTAAAGACTTGATCTTAAAATTTAAATGACGTGAGTGACTGGAGCTGTGATAAAATTTAAAAAATTTATTTAAAGAATTGATTTTAAATAAAATTTAGCTATTTGTTAAAGATTTTTAAATTTTTCAACTTTCACCAAAATATATCTTAGTTGTTTTTTTTTATTGCCAGTTTTGTACACACAGGTTTTAAAACTAAATATTTTTATTATGAGGTATTTTTATTTTTAATTTTATTAAGCAATTTAAGGGTTGTTGTAAAATTGAATTCAAAAGAACAGAACAAAATATTTAAAAAACCGTTTAAATTTTTTTCTAAAGCTCACAAACAAGAAAATATTTTTATTGATAAATAGTAAAATTCCTAGTTAAATAAATATATTTTCTATTAGATTAAAATTTTTGCCTAAAAAAATTTTTTTTTGCGTTAAAAAATATTATTTAAACTAAAAAAAATTATCTAAATTTTTTAATTCTTATTTAAAGTTCTATTATTTGATTTTGGAGGCCTTCTTCTTAATTGAGCCTTGCTGAAACAGCTATAAAGAGTGATATCGTTTTTATTTTCTTATTTTTTGTAAAATTTGATTTAAAATCCATTTTTCTCTAATGATTTAGTAATTTTAGAAAATAAAATAAATTTTTTTTTTTTGATAATCAAATTTTTCTTTAATAATACAATAATATCAGCTAAATCTTATGAGATAATACAAAATATTATATTCTCGTGAACAGCTACTTTTATGTTTGGAAAAAAGGAAAAAAATAATCTCTCGTAGAACTAAATAGAGAGCGATATTTTTAGTTTTGATTGATTTTTTTTGAAAATAAAAATAGTCAAAAGTTTTTTTTTTAATTTTTTTTAGATTCCGAGGTAAAACGAGAAATAAATGGCTTAGAAGAAATGGCAAGACAACTTTTCTTAGAACTAGTAGATCTAAATCGAACATTAGAGAGGATCAGCTTTTCCAAAACACTGCAGGGAAGATACTTTAACTTTGTTGGGCATTTTTTTTCCATTTACTGTATTTGGAAAATTTTCATATCGTCAGTAAACATAATTTTTGATCGAGTTGGCAAAGTAGATCCAGTGACCCGTTCCATTGAGATTGTAGTTCAATATTTAGGCTTCAAATTCGATGTACAATTTTGGTCCCAAAACATTTCTTTTTTGGTTGTCGGAATAATTGTAGTTACTTCAATAAGAGGCTTTTTGATTACACTAACTAAAGTAATTTATTAAGAAATTATTAGAATAAAATTAAAATAAATTTCTTTTAAATTTTAGTTTTTTTATGCCATCTCGAGCAGTAATTCTTCAAACATAATTGTTTTGTGTTTAGCACAAATAATGGGCATGTATTTTGTGTCCTCAGTCCTTCTAATGAGAATGAACGTACCTGCTCAATATAGGTAATAAAATCTTAAAAATTTTATATTATTATCATTTATTTATCATTAATTTAGAGTCATAATAACTCAAGTGTTGGGTGATTTGCAATTTAATTTCTATCATAGATGGTTTGATGTGATATTTTTAGTCAGTGCATTGTCAAGTATTGGTTTCTTATATTTAGCCCATCAGCAAAAACAAATTGCTGAAAAACATAATATTTATTAGAATTATTTTTTTAAAATAAATATTAAATCTTAATCACTAAAAATATGCTTTAAATTATCTTGTTTGTGTCCAAACTTTTTCGTAAGTCACTGACTCTATTTTTTTTTAAGTCAAGTCAAAGTCTGGATTTTTTTTTTCAAAAGTCCGAGTCAACATCTTTTATTTTTTTAAATTAAACTGAGCCAAATAAATAGCATCGAGAATCTATCAGCCAGAATCAAGGACAAATTAAATTCCTTCCGTTCCAGGTAGTTAAAATCATTTGCAAAAAAATAATATTTTTGTCGTCCCAGGTGGTTATTATTAAAGTATTGGTATTTTGAAAAAACTAAAAATAAAATTTAAAGTCAAGACATTGAAATGACTTATAAGTCGCTGAAAAAGAGTTATGAGAGGTAAGCTTATTTTGCAGTTAAAGTTGATATAAAAGATGCTTTCTGTAAATTGGTTTACTAAGTCAAAAAAATTACGGTACAGGAATTAGTTAGAAATAGTTAGAAATAACAAGTAGTTAGAAATTGTAACCAAAGATTTAACTTCTTTACCAAAAGTATGATCTGTTTATGGAACAGGTAACCAGCAGAGAAAGCGTAACTCCCAAAATATATGTTTTAATTGACACCCATTTTTTAAAATAATTATAACAAATTAAATATTTTTAAAACCGAAATCCATATTCAAGTTTTTGTCCATATGTGAAATCATGGAGTAGGACTAAATGAATATTCTTCAGATAAGAATAAAGTTTATATGAAAGTGGTTCTATTGGTTTTGGTATTGGATGTTGCATTAGCTACAGGTGGTCAAAATTGCTTTCTCAAAATTAAAAAAAAAAAGTTTTAATCTTATAAAGGTACAATGATGAAAATTATAAGTGAAATTTTATCAAGTTTTTTTTTTAATTTAACTTCAAATGATCAAAATGAGCAATAATTTATTTTTTGTCAGAAAAATTTAAAGAGTTACTCCTTTGAAAGATTCTCAATCATATTTTTTTTTTACTTACCGTATACCCTTGCAAATAAGCGCCCTACCAAAATCGTGTCTTTATTGAAGAATTTATGTCCTTAGATGATAGAAAATTTTCTTCAAATAAAATATTTTATAAGGATCTAAGCATGCTTTACAAGGAAGGAACATAGATGGAACTTAGTCACTTTTGGTTACAGTACGTTCTGAAATAAGTTGACAGCTTGCTTGCTGAAGCACTGCTCTAAACACTGTCAACTTATTTCTGAAACGCAACGTAGCTTTTTAAAAGAGGGTATTAGGTGGGCACTTATATGCAAGGATACACGGTAAAATCAGATTTTTTTTATTTGAAACACGATCCAAACATGCACTTGCGAATCCAAGATGTTCGGGGCAAAAATGGAATAACAACATGCATGAGAAGATGTCAAACAACCCAAAATACCTTCACAATAGATTCAACTTGAAGTGTCTGTTTTTTTTTGGTTTTTTTTTTCATTTTATTTAATTAAATGAAATAATTTTTGTTAAGTTAAAATTATAAAACAATTTTATTTAAAAATACCTTTTTAAAAGATTTCAAAATTTAGTAATTTATGCATAAATATATATATATATAAATATATATGTATTTTTAGAAAAAATTTATCAATTTGTTTATTAAAATTAAAATAAAATTTTATATATAGATTACTCATCTAATATTTAAGCTTTGAAATAACTTAATTATTTTTTATGATCTTAAATTAGTTTTTAAACCTTAGCCGTAGTTTTTAAACAGAACTCGAATTTAATAAAATTCGTTTTCTTTTTTTTCTATTCAAGATATTCTTTCCAAATAAGGCAACAAAGTATAGAAAAATTCTAATTAGATTTTATTGTAAATATAGCTTTGTCTAGTAGTTTACTTTAGCATAATAATACCAAATTTTCCTTAAAACGATATGTAAAATTTGCAAGTCAAAAAGGCCAACAAGGCAAAAATTACTAGAACTTAATTTTTCAAAAAAAAAAATTTTCCTGTGCAAATTACTTGCATTCATTGAAATAAAAATTCAAATTTTATTATAAAATACAGAAATATATTTTCTTTTCAAAATCAACCACTTGCTCTTATTCTATTGGATGCTAACATTGCCAATTAATACATGTAAAATACTGATTTGAAATAGCTATTTTAACTATTTGCCTTAATAGGCCGAGTTTTAAAATTTAAAATTTGTTTTCCATAGACACAACATGAGGCCCAAGATCTCATCCATTTTATTAGGACTTAGTGTTCTCATTTGCTTGTTTAGTTTAGTTCTAGCCGGGTAAATTAAAATTTATCTACTCGTATTTTTTTCTATCCTTAACCTATTTAAAAAAAGGCGAGATTTTTACAAAATTCTCGGTGTTTCCCGTAATGCCAATTTGAATCAAATTAAAAAAGCCTATAGAAAATTAGCCAAAGAGCTGCACCCAGATCAGAACAAAGAAGATCCAAAAGCACAGGAAAAATTTCAAGATTTAGCTGCAGCTTACGAAGTCCTAAGTGATGCAGAGAAGCGGAAAATCTACGACCGCCATGGAGAAGAGGGAGTTCAGAAGAACGCCAACATGGGCGACAGCCAAGACCCTTTTGAGAGTTTTTTTGGAGATTTTTTTTCTTTTGGCGGCTCTCGTGAAGAGCGAAATCAACGTCCAAGAGGCGGAGATGTTGTCATGGATTTATGGGTTTCTTTGGAAGAGATTTACTCAGGCAATTTCATCGAAGTGGTCCGCTATAAACCGGTGGCCAGGCCCGACAAGGGCACTAGAAAGTGCAACTGCAGGATGGAAATGAAAACTTATCAAATGGGACCTGGCAGATTTCAGATGTCTCAGGAACAAGTCTGTGACGAATGTCCAAATATTAAGTAGAAAAAAATATGAAAAAAATTTGAAATTTTTTTTTATTAATTTTTTATTAGATTTGTTAATGAGGAAAAATTGTTGGAAATAGAAATAGAGCCTGGTATGAGAGATGGTCATGAGTACCCGTTTATATCAGAGGGCGAGCCTCATATTGATGGTGATCCGGGCGATCTTAGATTCATAATTAGAATCGAAAAGCACAAGCGATTTGAAAGAAGAAACAATGATTTGTACACTAATGTGACAATTAGCTTACAAGACGCGTTGATTGGCTTTGAAATGGAGTTGGAGCATTTGGACAAGCATAAAGTTAAAATAGTTAGGGAAAAAATTACTTGGCCTGGTGCGACTATAAAAAAAAAGGGTGAAGGACTGCCTAAATATGAAAATAATAATATAAAAGGTGATTTATATATTACTTTTGATATTGATTTTCCGAAAAAAGAACTTAGTGCCGAACATAAAGAAAGTAAGTTGCAAATTTGTGTGTGTGTGTTATTTGTTTAAGAATTGAATTTTTTTTTCTTAGTGTTGAAGAAAATATTCGGACAAGAATCTAAGTTCAAAAATTATAATGGACTTTAGTGACTACTTTTAAAAGTTATATTGTCGAAAAATCGTAAATCAGTCATTTTGATTTGTTTTGAAATAAACTTATGTGTTTGTGTTCGATAATCAAAAAAAATTTATATTTTTTTTCAATTTTATTTTAAATTTTTTAAACTAAATTAAATAAAATGTATGAATTTTATAATCAGTCAAAAAATATAAAAACTTTTAATTATAATGCTTTGAAAATAAGAAAATAGAATTTAATTCTAACTTGGATTTACTTTTCTAGAAGAAGAAGCAGCATCAAGCAGCTCAAATTATATTTATACAAAAATTAAGTTAACTAAATTAGCTTGAAAATTTTTTAAAATTAATTTTCAGTCTTTTATTTTTAACCGATAGAAAAAATTATTTTTAACCGATAGAATCTGCGTATCCCCAACTCGAATAATTGTTTCGAATTTCAGACTTTTTTTAAAAAATTTTTCTAAATTTTCAATGCCTCAGTTTTTTATTTTTAAATAGCACTTTTATTTAAATTAATTTTTGTTCAAAAAGTATTGCTGAAAATTTACCAGTTTGTAGATATTCAACATATTGAAACAATTTTATTTTTTTAATAAAATAGTTTTATTTGATAATTTAAGTAATTAGATTTTTCTAAAGTATTTTTAATTTAATATTTTTAAATAAAATTTTGAACATTGTTCATGAAGCTTAAATTTAAAAAATTTTATTCTTTTTTTAATTTGAATAAAAAATTACTTTTTTGACAAATAGAATTAATTGTATATGTGCATGCTTCAGCTTTTAAACAGAATTCTGCGTTCTCATACGTGATAAAAACACAATCTCCGCTGCTTTTAGGTCCTCCAAAGCACCAAAAATAACTATTCGAAGCTAAAACATTATTGTCTAGCCATTGATACACACTTCCATTTTTTATTGCTCCTACCTTAGATTTTTTTGGAAATTTATTTGATTAAGTTGATTGAGTTTTTTTTTAAATACCTTTAGAGGGCCAAAATTTGCTTTTGATGTTAAATAACTTTGTAATAAGTCAAATTCAGCATCGGAAGAAGCTACATATAGTCGTTCACTTACACTAATTGGACACGATGTATTTGAATCAATTCGTGCACATATAGAATCCTCATAAGAATCATAATTAGACGTTGGGCAATCAATGCAAGCTGAACTTGCATGGGACCAGAAAAAACTTGTATTTAACAAGCATTAGATTTTTTTTCATTTAAATATTTAGTACTTAGATTGACACTTGCAAACACTTTGGGTACATATTAAGCTGGATTCACATTGATCTACACTATTGCAGCTTTCTAATATGCCTTTTTTCAGAGCTAATTCAAAAATTTTAAAACTTAAATAAAATAAAATTTATTTTAATTTTTACCACATCTCATAGCACTGGCATCGTAATAATGAGTGAGATTGCATTTGCAATTTGAGCCATTACAAGTTAATCCTTTGGTGTCATCACAAGGTGTACCATTACAAGATCCATCAATTTGACCTTTTTCCACTTCATAATTGAAAAAATTTATTTATATAAATATTTCATTAAAATAAAAAAAATTTATTTACCACAATCAGACCCTGAATAATAAAACGAATCTGAACACCTGTAATTAAAATATATTTAAATATTTAAATTAATAAAATTAAATTTTCTGTATATAGGAAGTTTTCAGTTTAAAGCTTATTAGAACAATTGAACAAAAACCATAAAAACAGCAAATCAATATTTTTTCAATTATTTTAAAATAATTTTTCCGAAATTTTAAGAAAATTATTTAAATTTTTCAATTTTCAAAAATATTCAGATAGGACAAAATTCGTACACGTGCAGGTTTCCTATAAATACTAACCTAAGTTAGGTCTGCATAAAAATAATAATAACAATAATAATAATATAAGTTATAACAAGCTAGCAAGCTAGACTTGCGAAGATGGGAAACAGTAGGATCTCATCTATGGTAACTGAAAATATGAAAAAAGAAATTAAAGTTTTTGATCAAATTAAAATGATCAAACTCAAAAATGCTAAAACAAGATATTTGAATATCTTTTGAGGAAAAATTTTTTTCAAAATCTTATTTTCCAAATTAATTTGATTAAGTGACTCCTAGAGAATATATAAGCCGTTCTGTGGTGCTGTACATTTAATTACAAACTTTTTAATTATCTGGTTAACTCTAAACAGTAAAACATAAATTTGAAAATTTCCTCGGATAAAATAAAAGAATTAAAAATTAATCAAATTTTTGTGCCCAAATTTTTTCTAGAGACATCATTTTGTAACAATAAATAATTTATTTTAATATATTTTTGATTTAGGAATTTTTTTTTTCTATAAAGTTATGTGTAAAAGCTTTAAAAATCAAAAAATTGGTAAGTTAGTTAAAAACATTTTTTTTAATTTTTTTATTTTCAAAATCTTACCCACATGTTCCAGAATTAGTGCAAACAAAATTCTTTCCCAATTCACATTGAGAAGAAAATGTGCATCTAGAACCGTAAGACAATCTGTTTACTATAGAACCAAAATTAAGATTAATTCAAAATTGTTTATAAATACTTGCCGCATTTATTAAGAGTATGGTCATAATATTGAGTCAATTGACAGTCACACATGTTAGCAACTGATGAAGCCTATAAAAAAAAAACAAAATTCTTGTTTATTAAATCTAATTTAATTTAAAAAGACAAGAATTTGACGAAAAAAAAAATTATTTTTTTTTACTGGACAATTGCAGCCGCTAGGAGATTGTGCACAAAAAAGCCCTATTGAATCAAAGCATTCATTTGTACTTGAACAAGTTTCTCCATATGTTTTTTTTGACTCTTGTGATTAAACTTTTATTTTTATTCAAATTTGAATAGAATACTGTACCACATTTAGAATTAGCAGGGATCCAAATTAGACTGGATGAACCACAAACGCATACTCCATTAGTACAATTTAAATTTTTCACAGTATCACACTCTCTAGTAGAATCACAATTTTCGTTATACGAAGCATAATTTTTGGCTGACAATTATATTAATTCAAAAAGTATTCAATTTTAAAAATAATTTTAATACCTAAAGTGGTGACAAGAATTGCAGCCAATGCAGTTATTACAAGCATTACACCAAGAAAACCCAACAAAAATGTAAGCCATAAGGGCATTTTACATTTAGAAGAATTTTGCAACTTTTCAAAATTATCTGGTTCTACTTTGTACTAAAAAAATACTAATTTTTTTATAAAAATTAAAAAATTTAAAAGAATTACTTCTCCAACGATTATAAATTCTTCTTTTGAGTCTTTGAGAATTTTTTTTATTTTGGCCTGAGGATCAAATTCATAAAAATCATCTTTCTCGGCCGAAGCTGACCATATTTCTTGTTTTTTTGAAAAATCAGTAAAATTTTCTTTTTCATCCATTTTTTAAATCTTTTCGACTAAATTAAATTTTTCATACTAAATTTTATTAAAACAATTTCAATAAATTAAATCCTTAATTAAATTCTGTTTATTTAAAATTTTAAATTTAAATATTATTTTAATAATGTCTGAATCTTTTTTCTCTTTGAACAATTGAAAATCAAATGAAATTCAAATTTTTTACCTTGAAATTAAATAAAAGAAAAAAATTAAAATCACAAATTTATTAAGAAAATAAAAATGAAAACATTGAATTTTTTTTTTAAATGAACAGTTGAATTAATTTTAATTAAGATAATAAAATGTGCTGGATTCAATTCAAATTTGGCCTCTTCCGTTCTTTAATAGCGAGATTACCAATGATTATTCTAAAAGACATCTCTTATTTTTTTATTTATGCTTTGGATTGATATATTTTTTAAAAAAATTTCAAAAAAAAACATTTGAACTTGGTTAAAGCATTTGGGATCGCTAATTTTGAGATCGATTTTATAAGCTCTAAAGATTCTAAAACTTTAATTGTAGCCAGAGTTGTTTAAAAGTCGCAAGTCTCAAGTCAAGTGACTTGAATTTTTGTTAATAAATACTAAATGTATAAATTTTTTATGTTCGAAAAAAAATTCCTCTCAATATTTATTTAGATTTAGTTTTTGAGAGTGGTTAAAATAAATATCTAATTAAAGATATTCAGATAATATTCTAAAAAAACAAAAACAAGATAATTAAAAAAATTGAAAAAAAATATTTTTCAAGCAGCTTTTTTAAAATATCTTTAAAAAATTTTTATTGATTTATTTATATAATTATATTTCTGCGGTACTTAATAGTTTTTATGGTTGCCAAGAAGAGTAGGACTTTTGAAAAAAATTTAAACAACTCTGATTGTAGCATTCAAATTTTTCTTTAGATTTTGAGTTAATTGACTTAACTTTAAAAACAAATGCTTAAATTATTGATTTCACCAAAAAATGACCTAAATTTTCGACTTGCGCACAAATCTTCTGGGATAGTCTACAAAACTGCAATCTTTTTAATAAAATTTTAAATAAAGATTTTGTAAATTACATCTTACAAATTATTTTTATGGCTAAAGAAATATAAAATTTCAACTAATTCATGCACTTATATAACATAATTTAATTTTATTCAATTTAAAATTTAATTTTTAAAAAATAAAATTTATCACTAAAACAAGAAAAACTACTTTAAAATTCAATTTATTCTATTTAATTCTTTGGCTCTGTTAGTTGCTGTTTCAATGCATTTGGCAAACGCATGCCGGATATTGTATCTTTCCAATTCAGAGAGCCCAAAAATAGTGGTGCCACCAGGTGAGCTTATTTCTTCTTTTAAGCTCATAACATGCTTTCCATGTGATTCTTTATTTAATTCGTTTATGATCATATTGGCCGAGCCTGCCATTGTTCTCACGGCCAGGCTTAGTGCTAATTGTCTACTCATTCCCATTTTGACAGCTCCCTCTGCCAAAGCATCTAGAATAACACACATCTTAAAAAAAATATTTTTTTAAATTTTTTCAATTAAATTTTTTTAAATACATATGCCGGTCCTGATCCGCTTAGAGCTGTCACCACATTCATTAACTCTTCTTCAATTTCATCTTCACAATAGCCAATTGACTCAAGTAATTTTTTGACTACATGACCATCTTCCTTTGTTGCATTTGAGCCTCTTGCGTAAAGTGAAACACTTTGTTGTACCAAAGCGGCTAAGTTTGGCATTATGCGAACAACTCGACTCTCTCTTGGCAAATGCTTTTGAATTTAAATTTTAGAGAATATTTTAAATTTAACAAAAAGCAAAATAAAAACTTTTTCTATATTTTTAATTTGAATACCAGCTGCTAAAGATATAATCAAATGTTCCCTATTAACGCAGCTAGACACTTGATTCAAAAGTCCAGGAATGTCTTTGGGCTTAACACATAGCAAGACAGTTTTGGCATTTTTTAATATATCCAAATTGTTCTCTATATAATTTATGTTCAAAGACTTGTTAAAAAAAAATTTTAAAAACAGAAAAAAATTTTTTGTAATTTTTACTCGAAATTTTGAGCATCTTTCTTTCAAAAATCTAAGATATTCCAAATTTGAATCGCTGACAAATATTTGTTCTGGTTTAACTTTATTTTGATCGATGAGACCAAGTATTATTGCTTGAGCGATACGGCCTGTTCCCAGAAAGCCTAATTTCCAATCTTTGCTGTTTGCTGCTGAGATTGAATAGCAGCATTTTGAGCTCTTTTTGCTAGCCAAGCATCGGCTCAGAGTATTTAACTGAATTGTTTTTAGAATCATCTTAGTTTTTGGTCAAAATTAAGCATTTAAATAACATATAAGTAGAATACAGTTGTTCAAATATGCGGAAAGATAAGATAAATTTTTTATTTTATCAATTTAATCATTATTTAAACAATAAAGTGTAATCGTTTAAGATAAGATTAGAATTGACCCATTTTTTAGAAGCTAATCTTAAAATTTTGTTCAAAATGTTTTTAAAATCTATAGCTATGAATTGATTTGAATAAAATGCGAAATAATTAAGATAATTGATGCAAAAATTAATTTAGATGATGCAATGGTGGATTTTTTTTAATTTTTTATTTGAAGTTTTGTTTGAAATATAAGAAAATAATATTTTTGCTCGGATAAAAATAAACTTTTCTTTTATTTTCTTTAGAATGTCATATTAACTTTACAAAATTTTATAGTTTATCATATTTCAAATGCATGAATAGACCAAAGTCGAAATAATTTTAAATAAAAATATAATTTTTTAAAACTAACTATTACACACATACGCACACAAGTAAGACGTGTCTTTGAATGTTTATACAAATACTCATCTGTCCATTGAATAGGAGAAAAAGATAAAAATTTTAACTTCAGTTTTAATGTCAGAGTATTGATATTTTTTTAACTAGATATTGTGAAATTTGATAGAAGAGAAAAAAACAAAATAGATCAGATAATACAGTACCCTTTCATATATCAAATACAACGCAAAATTTTGAAAGAAAGAAAAACCTTTTCTTTTATTTTGACTTGAAATGTAACAGATTGGACTAAAGTTGTGATTTTGATGAAAATTTTTTTATTTTAATGTATTTAGATTAAAAGGAAAATGGTATTGTGAATTTTAAGAACAAAAAGAACAAAAATTCTCCTTCTATTCCTTCTAAAAATTTAAAAAAAATAAAATAATTAAAAAAAAATACTGCAACTTTGTGCAACATCCTTTTTTGCATCTTTTTTTCCTAAAATAAAAACTTTCTTTTCATTTTTTAAGGTAAACAAAGTCATTAATCAACTTAAATCTTACTGATGTTTTATTTTTTGTCTTTTATTTACATCTGAAAAATTATTTTCGCCAAAAAAATGCAAAAAAGTATGTCGCACTTAGTTGCAGTATTTTTTAAAAAATATTTTACTTTAAATTTTAATTAATCAAAAAAGTAAGAATTTTTGTTCCTTTTCAATTCACAATACCTAGGAAAATCTAGATTTAAATGACAGAATTATTTTTTAATTTTAAAAAAGAAAATCCAAATAAATCTCTAAAAGCTAATTTTAATTATTTGTTATTAGACCTACAGTTATTTTAAATAAACTGAATTAAAGTGATACTAAATATTTATCAGCTGATCGAAATAGTAAGTAAAGACCATACTTTCACACTTATAAAATATAAGTTTGAATTTAAAAAAAAAATTATTTTTAAAATTTTGGTTTTTTATATTTTTTAAAATTTATTTTGATTTTGAAATTTATTAAGTATTTAATACTTTACCCATTAAACAGCTATTTCAAAAATTTTTTTCAAATAAATTTTTATTTTAGAATTAACAAAATTGCAAATATTAGCTATGCAGGCGATTGGGACATCATATCAGACGAAAGATTCATCATACCCTTTAAATAATTAAACAAAGAAAGTTTTCGAATTTTTTATTTTAAATTTTAGGTAATTAAAATACTGTTAAGTCAAATTTCATTCTTAAATTCTAAAGTAGAATTTTAATATATACGAAATTTATATGGCTAGTATTTTTTTTTAGATTTGATTCATCAAAAAAATTAATATTTTTTAAAATTCATACATATATTTTTTAAGTGCGAAAGTTTTTTAAATTAAAATTCCATTTCGTTTTAATTTAGATCTACCAAAGCTAAAAACACCCTAATCGGAAAAGATTCCGAGAGGGTTTTATTTTTTTTATTACTAACAAATAAATTTTTATTTATTTTTACTTATTGATAAAAATGACTAATTTAATAAAAAAATTAAACATTGATTTGTTTTAAAAATCTAAAAAAACCTTGTTTTAATATACTTGTAAAAAATTTTTAATCCAAAATAATTTGATTTTTTTTATAAAATAAATTTTTTAAAATTATTTAGAATTTTTTAATGCAGAGACATATTTTAAATTGATCGCTTAAAAGCATATTAGGATTAACATTGAATAAAAAAACCTATTCTTATTAATAATTTTTGAGCATGATAATTTTAATATGATTATAAACTTAAATTTACCTTTGCATTAGATTTAGATTTAAAATGAATCGATTTAAGAAACTGAGACGGTTGAAGTAACAGAAAGAAAAAAATATGAACTTAATTTTAATTAAATTTTAATTTTCTTTTTTAAATTTTATTGTTTTAGAAAATTTTTATTTAATAGGATAGATTTATTAAATCAGACTATTATTTGTGTAAAATTTTATTTCAATTCAAATTTATAGAATCAATAAAAATCATAGATGCGTTTCGAACAAAGTCTTCTGAATCAACAAGATCTCGGCATAGAACACACTTTGATTGTTTTTCATTCAGAACAACATTTAGTCCAGATGGAGATATTTCATACAAAGATTGCATAATACTTTAAAAAAAATCTAAAATTTTAAAATTTAGACAAAAAAAAACTAAGTATTACATGCTCGGATCAGAGCTTTTTTTTGTGACAATTGATGCTGATTTTTTTAGCTGATCAATCATAATATCACATACAACTTGATTTGGTCTATCATTAGCATAATCCAAAAGATCCTTGTATAACGCCTTGGACTCAGCCAAAAAGTCTTTAAGCAAGAAAACAAGCTTTATTGAAGATTTAAAATAGTTAAAACTAAAAGCCTCATATTCTCTTCGCTTTATTTTTTTATTTAAATGATTTTTAATTTCTGGCTTCAAATCACTAGTCAATAAATCAATTAATCTATTTAATAAATCAGCTAGAGAAAGACTTAATTCTTTTTGATCATTTTGCTCTAAAATAAAATTAGATAATTTTAAAATAAATTTTTTTTAAATGGTTGTAGTGGATTACTTGAAGTTGCTGTATCAAGAAATATTTGATATATCTCAAGCAAACAATCATCAAACATTATGCTATTGTGATTAATTACTTTTAAGCGATCATGGGCTACTTTTAGTGGATCACCCTGGTTGTACAAATTATCAAAGCTTAAATATTTATTCAATTAAAATAATTAATTATTTTTTTTTATTAATTACTAGCTATAGATGTAATTAATTGGGTCTTTAGGCTGATGATGCAATAGAGAATCCATCAAATTGGTAAGTATAGTTTTTACATTTTTTTTCTCTAAAAAAACTTTGTCTGACTCGGGCTTATCAGCTAGCTGATTAAACTTTTGCACAGCAATTGGTCTAGCCATTTTATTTTTAATTATTAATTTTTTTTAAACAAGTATTATAAATACTATAATAAATGGATTAGAATTAGTAACCATAGTAGCCGTTTTCAAATTTTTCTTGACATTTTTTTATTATAAAAATTAATTGAATAAATAAAAAAATTTAATTTAAATGATTTAAATCTAAAGAGTTTTTAGTTCAAGTGATCTAATTAGTTTGATTAATTTTGGTGAAGCTTGAAAATTGATCCCCATTGCTCAAAAAATCATCAAAAGAATTGGTGCATCTAATCAAAATGGCTTCGGATATCTCCCAAAGTCGGTAGGCAAGGACAGAATCATTGGCTTCATCGGACGGATTGCATTCAGTCAGCGAGTTCCAGTAAAAGGTTTCTTTATTTTTAAAATAATCTCGATCAACTGTAGCCAAAAGAACCGGACTTGCTGAAGCTTGTTCCTGTAAAAAAAAAATCATAATTTTTTTTCTTTAAAAAAGAAAAGCTAATTGTACAGCTGTTTTAGAAAATTTGTTGGTAAATATATTCAAAATTCTAAATGGTGTCCAATTCCAGTAAAGTTTTGTTGGCAAAAGATTTCCAGGGTGACATGCTTTGCAAATTAATGCTAAAATAAAAAAGTCTTAGCTATTTTAGAACAAAATACTTTTAGATCCTTACTCAGACTTGTTGAATTATTTATGCGCCGATTGAGTTCGCTGGCAAACAACAAATTACATAATTTTGTATTGCAAAAAACTTGTAAAAAGTTAAATTCGCTTTTGGTTACATTTAGCGTATGTCCACTGATATCTGTTCGGCTCAAATTGCCACCTCTTAGAAAAATTTGTATGAAAAAAAAACTCAATAAATTATTTTCAAATAAATTAGAGATTCTGAATTTTAGGCTAAATTTGTTCATTATTGTTCATCTATTTAAAAAGGCTTTTAATTAAAAGATATTTTTTTAAATGTTTGAACATGTCTTTTATTTGGTATTGTGAATTTCAAAACAAAAAGAACTAAAATTCTTCCTATTTTGATAAATTAAATAAAATATATTTAGAAAAATACTGCAACATGCTTTGTTGCATCTTTTTTTACCTAAAATAATATTTAATGTAAATAAAAAACAAAAAATAAAATATCAATAAGATTTAAATTGATTATTGATTTGGTTTACCTAAAAAAATGAAAGATAAGTTTTTATCCTAGGTAAAAAAGATGCAACAAAGTAGATTTCTAAATATGTTTTATTTAATTTATCAAAATAAAAAGAATTTTTGTTGTTTTGGTTTTGAAATTCACAATACCCTTTTATTTTTAGCTTTTTTCGAAGATTTTCTATTTGCAAAAATTGGATTTTTTTTTATTTAAAAAAATCAAACCTCCTTAAACCCCCTTTTTTATACGACTGATCAATTTTTAAAAGATATTTCATTTCATTTCCTTATCTATATTTGAGTGATAAAAAATCAAAATTACTGAAAGTTGTAAACTAATTCCTAAATCAATTACAGTGAAATCTCTCAATATGTAGACTTTTTTCTTTACTCCTAAAGTATTCCTATTTTAATACATATAAACAAACCTCTTTAATTTGTCCATGCTAAATGTGTCCACCAAAAACAAGAAATCTAAAACTATTTCTATAAAAAAAAACCTTTAGAATCTGTCAATTCATTAAAAACCAAACATTTTTTTTAATACCTAAATAACTACTCCTTACCAGAGGTGGTGACTCAAGTCTATTTTGAGTCATTTATTTTACTTGAGTCTTTTAATTTTTTTTGGATAAAATTGACTTTGACTTGAGTCGTAATTGACTCAAAAAAAAAAAAAGTAAAAAAAAAAGACCGACTCAGATTCAATTCAAGTCATTTGACTAAAAATGACGCGGAAAATTCTAAAAAATAATTGTGCGCAAATTTAATATTTTACCATATTTATTCAAATAAAAAATTTAAAGCCCTAGAATAAAAACATCTGGTAAAATTTTTCTCCCATTCACTTCAAATACAATGCCGTCTAAGTCACAAACAGAAATCGATTCATTAACATTCCCCGCTATTTTAAATTGTTATCATTTTGACTCAAGCACTTTAAAGTCAATTGACAATTCAGTTACATGCAAGCATTCCCAACCATTTCCAGACTAGCGAAAAAAATTTTTGGAGTTCCGGCAACCAGCGCTTCTATTGAAAGGTTGTTTAGCAAGACTGGATTTATACTAAGTCAACACAGAATACAGAATGACAAATATTTTGGCTGAAAATTTATTTTTTTTGAAAGAAAATGAAATTTTTGTAATAATAATAAATAATACAAAGAGAGTAAATGACACCAATATCTATAAAAATTGGTACTACAAAAACAAAAGTTCTCCAAAAGTCTGTTATAGTGATTCATGGAACCGTCGTTTAATTCAAAACATTAACAGAATTGTTTGCAAGCAACAATAAATATTTATGTGATTTTAAATATTTATTATATCTTGTTTTGGTTAACTTTTAGTTTTATTACTTATTTTAAATACTTCATTTTATTACTATTACTAAAAAATGATTAGTTTTATATAAATTAGAGTTGTATGCTTTCAATAATTGTTCCTAAAATCTCACTCTTATTATTTTAATAAATATTTTAAACTAATTCGTGATTTTTATTAAAACTAAAGTTGTGGCCAGACTAAAGTATAACAAGTCTATAAAGAACTAAATCGCACTAATTTTGGGTTTACCAAAAATTAACTTAACAATTAAATATAATGAAAGATAAAAAAAGGTTGGCGCGATTTTGTTTTTAAAAAAATTAACCAAGATTGGGGTATTGTGAATTTTAAGAACAAAACGAACAAAAATTATCCCTTTATTGATAAATATAAATTTAAAAAACTAAAATAATAAAAAAAAAATAATGCAACTTTGTGCAACAAAATTTGTTGCATCTTTTTTACCAAAAATATTTTTTCTTCTGTAAATAAAAGACAAAAAATAAAGCCTCAATTAGATTTAAATTGATTATTGATTTGGAAAATGTAAAAAAAAGAAAATTAAGTTTCTATTTTAGGTAAAAAAAGATGCAACAAACTTTGTTGCACAAAGTTGCAGTATTTTTTTAAAATTTTTTTATTTTTGTAAATTTTTATTTATCAATAAAGGGAGAATTTTTGTTCTTTTTGTTCTCGAAATTCACAATACCCAAGATTGGAATATCCTAAAGTACTGAATTTTTGAACATTAATATCTTAATAGACACGGGTTCTTTTTACCAGGGGTTAATATTAAATCGCCTATTTGAAGGCAAAAATTAATATAAAAAATATAACTTATGTTTTACAATATTAAGATCCTAAATTATTAATGTTCAAAATTTCAGGACTTAAGGATATAAGGATAAGTATTTTTGTAAAAACAAAAATGTGCCAACCTGATATGAACACCCGTTATTTTTTTAATTTATTTTTTGATACCTGTGTGACTCGCATGACATAATCACCAATCTAGCATCTTCAGTGCTTATCAATTTGGATAACAACAGTCTTGCTAAATAAAACTGAGCCAAATAATTTACTTGAAACATTAACTCTAAGTTATCTTCTGAAAGCTGATAACTTGTTTCTAAAATGGCCGCATTCAATATCAACATATCCAATGAACTAATATTTTTTCATAAATTAAATTAACTTTTGAATAAATGCCAGCTTACATATTCCGGGCTAGTATTTTACCAGAAAATTCTTTAACACTGGCCAATGACTCTAATCTTAGTTCCATTACTTCTATTTTTATATCATTCTTAAATTAAAAAAAAATTACAAAAAAAATTGTTTTTTATTTAATTTTGAATTTACTCTTTCTTGAGATAATGTTTCACAAGTATTTTGGGCAAGGGTTAGATTTCTGCATGCCATTATAACATAGCAACCTTGAAATGCCAAGGCTCTAGTGATTTCAAAACCTTGAAATTTTAATTTTTAAACAAAAAGCTAGAAAAAAAAACAAATTTAATCTATTAAATGAACATACCCACACCACGGTTAGCCCCGACCACAATGGCGTACTTGCCGGTCAGGTCTCTACTCCTGATCAATTCAAGTGCAGTTGAATTTTCGTCAAAATAGAATGTTTTCATTTGTTTTTCGTTTTTGGCAAAAGCTAATCTAGGATCTGTATATGAAGAAACATTATTTATTTGACTTAAATTTTATTTGACTAATTAATCTTTGTTATATTTTTATTCAAATTTCCTACTCGACAAATTCTATTGTTCCGTCTTCTTTAATCTTTCTTTCCCATCCATAGGGAAGCTCTAAATTAGGCGAAAATTAGATAAGCTCTTTTATAATTCAAAAAGGAAAAATACTACCTCCTGAAAGAAATTTTTGTTCACCTGTTACCGGGTGCTCCCATTGAGTGCTACGTGTCGCATGACTTTAATTATCAATTATTATCTGAATAAATTAGCCAAATTGTGTTCAAATTACTTGGCATAGTAGACTTTTCCGTATGGGGTAACCCTCTCTTCCCATCCTTCTGGCAAATCATCATCTATTACATTTAAAATCGAATCTAGCTGACTCATTATAGAATCATTAATAAAAATCTTTTTCAATTTGTGCAATATAAGGAGACGTTTTAATTAAATAATTCTAGATTTTTTGAAAATTACTAAGGCGCAATATTATAATTCAAGAGAAAAAAATTTAAAAACCCATTATCATCTTTCATTAGCAGAAAGCCTATTTTTCCAATAGAATAAAATATTTCAGCACATATTAAGACAAAAAATCAAATAATTTTTTAATTAAAATTTGTGTTCTAACAACTAAAATTACCGAAAATCTTTTCAAATTTCTATTTAAACTAAAATTAAATTAATTATTTTTAATTTAAAAATATTGTTTAAAATTTATTTTAAATGGACCCTCCACTGATTTTAATGGCTTACACAGTAAGGCTTGAGTGATTTTACATATTTTAAAAAAAACACGAGCTATCTCAAAATTGAATTTTTTTTTAACACTAGAAGATCTAAATTTTTTTATACCGTTAAGATCAAACCGGGTTCAAAAAATCACTATTTTTAAATAAATAAAAAAGAACTAAAATAATTAATTAAAATTTTTATTTAGGTATCAAATTAAAGTTTTTTTTATGAATTTTTATTTTAAAATAAAGTTAAAATTTTAATAAAATTAAAAAGTCATTGAAAAAAAAATCTTATGAATATGATGAAAAGAAAGTTTTTTATGCTAAAAAAAACAGTCAATAAGGGGTTCAAAAAACCTCTCAGGTCTCCTAGTGTTAAAACAAACAAAGACCCAGAAATAAATTATTGGTTTTTTATAAGAAAATACGAATATTTAAATTGGTTATGGCTCCTAAAAAGAACCTAAATGTTGATATTCTTTTCTAAAACCCCCATAGGATTTGTTTTTGATTTTTTTTTTTCGAAAAAAAAGCACTTTAAATAATGGCTAATGGAAGCTTAAGTTGATTAATGTGAAAAAATTTCGACTTATGTATTAATGTATATAACCAGAAAATTTATAATTTATTAAAATAAAAAAAAAAAATTTAAAAAAATTATCGATTTAACTTGATTTTATTTTTTAAAAAGTGAAAAATTTCTAAATTCAGAAATGAAAAAAAAATAATGTAAAAAAATTGAGTTTTTTCCTAATTTTCGATCCTTAAGTTTTGTTAGGAGCTTTGCTTTTTTTTTCTATAAAAAAACGAGTTTTTTTTCTATAAATTTTATGCAATAACACCTGATGAATAATTTTTTAGACGACTAGAAAAAGTCAATTTATTTGATAAAGGATTGTCTAAATCTATAAGAATAAGTCCTTGATCAAAAACATAAATTGCCATTGAGAAGATAAAAAATGATAAGAGGTGGAATACTGAAAAAACGCTTGTAAAAATACTCATACATCAGAAGTTAGGCAAGATATTTGGGCAAAATTTGATTCAACTTGAAGAAAAAATCAGATATTGCTTTAGAAAAGTTAACTCAAATTTTGCACAGCTTATTATTTTAATACAGAGTAAATTAAATTTTAAAAATTCAAAGGAGAAATTATTTTAATAGATTTCTTTTAAATATTCTTTAGGCTTTCTTTTCTGAATCACAATTTCCAGAATTTAATTAAAAATTAAATTTATATCAATTTAAGAAAATTTTTATTATTCAATTAACTATTCAAAATTACATAAACGGAAAATGTTTTATAAATTGTTGAAAAAAATTATTTACAAAATACAAAATTTTGATTATAGTTAAATTAAAATATCAAACAATAAAATTAAAAGACTATTTAATTAAATGAGCCTGGTCAATTAAAATGTCATCTTCATTTTCATCACTGGAGTCTAAAAATACAGTTGAGTTAACATTTTTGTATACTTTGTTATTCTCAATTTTAGTTTCAGTTGGCTTTTTGAAATGAATTCGCGGTCCATCATCATCTCTTGAAGTATGAGCATCTTGATTTGATTCATCAAACCACTGCTTAGTCAATCGATTCATGTGTGAATGTCCGTCTCTGAGCTCTTCATCGGTGAATTTACGAATGAAAAATGGTTTCAGGAAAAGCTGGTCTAATTTTTCGAAGCCTCTAAGCCTTGAGCCACTTCTAACAAATTGAATATTTATGGCTTCTGTATCAGGATCATTGTTTTGATTAGAATTGTCTTCTCCAAAGTTAATTAGCTCAATGGCCTCGTCCATTTCCTTTGTTTTACTCATGGAAATAAAATTTCTTTTCGGCTTTCTGCTATTAGAGTTCAAAAATTTCATCAAGGGCATGGTGGATCCGCCAAGGACCAAAGTTGTAAACAGAACTAGTATTAATGTACATGTAATGATCACTTGCCGGTTTTCATTGCTAATCGGAAGGTTTAAACTCAAAGCAAATGCAATTGCACCTCGCAGACCACTGAACCACATTATAAACTGCATTTTTTTAGTAATTTTATGCTCGCGGAAATAATTTAGAAGAATAGACAAGGGAAAAATATTACAAGCTCTTCCTATTATGCACCAGATAATGCTTGAGATTATAAGAGATGGCTTTACTATGTGCTTAAAACTGAATATAGCAAGGCCTAGATAAGCGAAAACGCTTGTCTCGGCAATGAAAGACAAGGTTCGAAAAATCTGCTGCACGGTTATCCGAGCTACTGGAGACAAATTGAAGTGTGTGTAGTGTGACATTAGAATGCCGGCAAAAAGGATTGACATTATGCCTGATAGATGCAATGCTTCGGCAAAAACATAAGGTGAATACATAAATATGAGCATGAATGCAGTTTCAAGTGAGGGCGTTTTACGTAGATCGACTAGTTTGAACAAAAGAGCGCTGAACAGCCCGAATAAACAACCGATCAGTGCTGAAGCGAAAAACATAGAGCAAAATTCGCCAACTATTGAGCCGATTATGTAAAAAAAGCTATGATCTGATTCCGATAGTGAAACAATTGTGCTTAAATGTGACAATTGTTAGGATAAAATAAAATTTTATTTTAAAAGTTATGCAATTTTTTTTTTAAGCTTTAAAAATTTTCTGAATAAAATTAGAGCAATTAAAACAAGATTCAAATAAAAAACCAACTCGAAAAATTATGATTTATTCGAAAAAAAAAATGGAATTGATCAAAAAATATTAGTCCGATAGAACAGAACAAAATGCTAAAAAATTATTTTTCCATCTCTTTTTCTAAAGCTCAAAAGAAAATTTTGTACATGCAGCATGGTGCAACATTCTACATTCAACTTTGTAAAGTTAGATTACTTTTAACATTTTGGTAAAACTTTGAAAATTTAGCATTTTTTAAATTTGGACAAATTTTGCTGTATTGCATTTTGCAGATCATTAGCAGACTTAAACTATTGATCTAACCATGTATGTTGCACTTTGATGCATTTACATAACTAGTAAAAGCCTTTACTAAAAAAAAACCTATAAACTTTTTTAGCATTAGTTTCGGTTCAATTTTTTTTTTGTTGCGTTTATTGTCTGTCAGATGGTAGAGTCTATGGTGTTAAATTTATTAACTAAATGATTATTAAATTGTAAAATAGACATTTAATTGTATTTTTTTTCTACTCTATTTATTTTTATTTTTTAATTTTATTTCATACTTCAATTTGTCTATGGGACTTAAATTTAAATAAATATATAAAAATAATAATAGTCTGTCGTATACTTATAAGACTTTTAGATTGTTTGTCTAAATATTTGGTAATATTTCCTAATATTTCTAATTGAAATCTAATTTTTCTTTAAATAAATTCAATTTATTAAAAATTTTTAGTAATAATTTGAAATGGGTAATAAAATATGCTCTTGAGTGTTAAAATATTTGATCAAAAATTTTGAAAAATTTGGTGTCTTTTTTTTTGCAGTTCTCTCAATAACCCTAACACCGTCTCTAGCCCACTTAAGTGTCTATAGTTTGACAGTGCAATGCTATGATCACATGCGGTTAGGAAGTCCCTAGTATTAACAGTTGTGTAAAATATTAGACAAAAACTATTATTATTATTATTATTAGTTATTATTATAATATAGAAGAAGAGATTATGATTTAAAACTTTATATTTTTGTTATTTTGTGTTATAACCGCGAATCAGACTTCTTATAGAATATGAATATAGTGTTTGGAATCCATTTTTGGAAAAAGAAGTAGAAAAAGAAACCAGAATTATTTCAAACTTTAGAAATCTTGAGTATGAAGAGAAATTGCGTAGAATTAAACTTACTTCATTGGATATTAGAAGAATTAAGATGCTTTAAAGAGAAGTTATTTAAAATTATCCATCACGCTTCAAATCTAAAAATTATTACTTTTGTTCTCAAAAACTTTTTTCTGCAGATGAGACAGAGTGAAAAACCGATGTTTCAGCTACTGCGAAAACCTGCAAAATATTAAAGTTAATGAGTTAATGCAAAGTTAATGACTTTGACTTAAATTTTTGTGACTTTGACTTAAAACTGTGACTTAAAAACAAGTTTGGTCCTGATAGATCACTTAATCAATCCCTTCGAGATCGTTGTCTGTTGCTAATCGAAATACGAGAATGTAATAATTTAAAATTATTTTGCCATTTTGACAATTATTAGCAATTTTTGACTTGACTTAAAAAAAAATAAAAAATTTTTAAGTCATTGACTTGACTTGACTTAAGATTTGTGACTTAGTTTACAAAATTATTGTTAATTTTGATGTAAAAATTATACAAATTGGGTAGCTGAACAATTAAATTATTAAACTCAAAAAAATTAAATTCACTCAAAGTTTTTAAAAATATTATCAAAAAAAAACTATTTTTTTTATATATTTATATTTAGTTAAAGAGGGTAAATTCATTTTCCTTACTAATTATATCAAACTTTTTACACTTTCAAACACTCGGCTTATGTTTTTAGATAAGTATTTTTTTTTCAAATGATCATTCAATTTTTTCGAGTAAGCGACTTTAAGAGCATAAATAAAAAATTTTCTTAAAAAATTCCCAACTTAATTTCAAGAGATGCGCATTCAATCTATTTGTGATTAGAATTTTTTAAATTAATAGAGATAGATAGATTATTAAAATAAACACTTAAAAGATATAAATTTACTTTGTAAGAACAATTGCCACAGCGTCATTTAGAATACTTTCACCAAATACCAATGTATACAAAACTTGATCAACGTCCAGAGCATTGAATATGGCTAGAGTGGCCACCGGATCCACGGCTGAAACCATTGATCCTAATGCAAAGCTTTCTTTTGCATTCATAGCATAAGTTACATTTATCTTTGAATAAATTTATTAATTTTTCTTTCTTATTTATTAAACAAAAATATTACTTGTCCAAGTAAATAGACTCCTAATCCCATGACAAATGCGCTGATAGCTGTGCCAAAAATTGCGAAGACCAGAATGGAGCCTATGTTTTGAAAGAAATTTCCTTTGTGTAAATTGTAGCCAGACTCGAATATAATGGGAGGTAAGAGAACTAGGAAAAAAACAGTCGGAGTAAATGCTTCTTCTTTGGACCAGTCACTTATTTTCCAATGGGACAATAATTTTAGAATAAGGCCTATTGTAGCGCCTAAGAATATAACTGCAACACTTTCGGGCAAATAATGAAATCGAGTTTGAATCAAAAAATGAATAAGTAAAATAGAACAGCCCAGTACAAGTAGAAGAAAAAAAACCTTCCACGAGTTTGAGTGTTCGTACTCGATGGAATTTTGTGGTGGTGATGGGTTTGCTTCATTTGAAACTGTTGGCTCTGAGGCTGTCTGTTCAATTGTAGTCCATGTTTCCGAATTACTTTTTAGCATTAGTAACTTGAAATTTTTTCTTGGCACTTTATAATTTTCATTTTCGATTTTATTATCATCCGGGAAAAGAATATTCTGAACGATGTTAACAAGCTTTTCATTTTCATTCTCATAATCTGATTCCAATTGACCACTTTTAAAAAAGAGAAAAAAAACAAAAATTTGATGTAGAAGAAGCATTATTTATTTTCATTGAATTTGTCACAGCTTTGAGGATTTAATGACTGATTAGATTTTGAAATGAAGCTAAATTTTTATCATAATTATTGTTGAAATAATTGAAATTGATTTTGATAGCATTCAAAAAAAAAATTATAAATATTTTATTCGACAAAATAAACTTGAATTTTAATCATTTAAATCATCAGTATTTTAAAAAAGATTAAATAGATAATTTAAAAAATTATGAAATTTATTAAATGGATCTTATTAAAAAAATGTAATTTTTTTTCAAATAAATTATTTTTTTTTCAAATTTGGTTTAAAAGATAAAAAATTCAATCAAGAAATCATGTGCACAATAAAATTAAAAAAAAAATTAATTTTTTTTCAAATTTCTTTTTTTATTTTTTCCCATTTAGATAAAGCAACTATCATATATTATATATCTAAATAAAGAATTAACTCTGAGCTTTTTAATCAAGGTTTTTAATCGGTTACCTTCTCTTGTTCTCTGGAAAATTTTCAACTTAATGATATCTAACACTTAAGCTTTAAAAATACTCAAAATCAAGACTTAAAAAAAAGATTTTATTTTATAGAGATATTTATTTAAAAGCTTAAATTCAATTATTTATGTGTACAAAATTTTTAGATTTATAGATCAAAAGTTATTCAATAAAAACATAAAACAATCACGTTTTTAAGATTTTAGAACAATGGTCATTTTTTTGTGTTTTTTGATTATATATTTTCGAAAATTTGTCGGAAATAAACAATCTATAGCTCATTTTAATCATGACAAAATTCTCTACAAAATGTTTTATTAAGCTCGCAACTTATATATGGTGTCTTATGAGGACAACGTATGTCGCAGGTAGGGGTCAATTAATAGGCCAGAGTGAACTAGTTTTGAATAGAAAGTTAAAAAAAATATGAATTTTAGAAACTAGAGAAAAAAAGCTTTAAATCCTCAAAATTTCACTGTTATATCATTATGGGTTCACCATTTTTTGTCAAGATGAATTTTAAGACAACCATTTTTTGGCCACTCGTTTTAAAAATAATTTTTATAGTTAATGCTTTTTTCTTCTCTAGTTTTCAGAGATTCATGTTCATTAACCCTTATCCCACTGATGAGCGATTGTCCAGCACAAATAGAAATCTCAATTACATTAACAAAATAACTTTGAGCTGATTAGAAAAAATAACTAATCAATGTACAGTCAAACCTCTTTAATTCGGACAAATAAGTTTTGAAAGAATAAGATCGGATCATCAAATTTCCAAGATAACGATAATCCGGAAAAAAATTTAAAGTTCGGATTAAATATAAGAGTTTTATTTACCAATTAGAAACAAGAAAAATTAACAAAAAGGACAAAACATAGATTATTATTATTTAATAAAGCTATCTAAATTAATTTTAGGTTGGATTAATTTATTTGAATTTTTTAATGAAGCTAAATAGTGTTGAATAACTAATTTTTTATAATGACATTTAAATGACTTTATGATTTTGGTCTCATAGGTTGAAATACAAATGTCAAATTTGGAGATATATAACGAATTTATTTGCAAAAATAGCTTAACAAAAGAGTAAAATTTAGGACGGATTAGAATGTAAAAAATGTCGAGATATAGAATCAAAAATTAATGTAAAATACAGAAAACAGCTTTTTTTTTAACAAAATGAGTTCGGATAAGCGAGAATTCCGAGTTAAAGAGGATCGGATTAAAGATGTTTGACTGTAATTCATTTGCGCTGGTATATCAAAATTAAATGTATCATTTTCTACGGTCATGAGGTCTAGAGCTCTAATTGACCAAAAAATACTCCTTTATCGCACATATCAGGTATTATATCTATTGAGCCGATTTTTTAAAAATTTTTTTTCCTTGGGTCTAAAACTGGTTTTACAAAATGTATCATGTGATAAATAGCATGTATCACCGATATTTAATGTCTGCAAAAACTATGCAAATCTGCAAAACAGTAAATGCACTAATTAAATTACTAGATTTTGCACAGATTAAACTTTAGGTGATACATGTAATGTATCAAATGATACATTTTGTAGAGACAATTTTAGACCAAAGGAAAAAAAGTTATTACATTTTCAAATATTTTATCTGTTTTTTTGTTCCAAAGTTCACAATGCCTCAGTTCATATGTAATTTTAACATGTTTTATTTACTTTTGGTGAAGATATATGCATCTAACAATAGTATACTTTGGCAAATTGATGAAACCTTTGAGCCCATCTTTAAATTTTTTTCACTATTTTTTTCAACCTCCCCAAAAAAATTGGCAGTTTTGGTTTCCAATTATGTAGATTACAAATTTGAGGTCGAAAATCGAATCTTAAGAAAGCGTGGATCTTTTGAATTTCTTGGACCTAAAGAGATTAAAATACTATAAATAAGGCTTATATTTCAATAGAGTATACATGGTTGAGTATTAGCTAATTTTTTTTTTGAACGGAACAAGAAATTTACACCAAATTTTAAGCACTTTTAAAAATTTGATTAACCTTAATAAAAAATAAAAGTTTTAAAATTTATTATTTTCTTGACTGTTTTATTTTATATAATAAAAGGATTGCTTGATGTAAAAAGATAATTCAACTGAATTAAATTTTATGATTTTTTATTTTAATTTTGTATTAATTTAAGATTTTTTGCTTTTATTTTGCCTATGGGGTCTAAAAATAAAATTTTGATTTAAATTCAAATAAATAATAATAAAAATAATATTCTATTTTATGAAAAATATATGGTTTACTACAATACTTATAACTTTTCATTAGTGATTTTTTTTTAATTTACAAAGAAAATCATGAAATTTTGTTTTCATCTCTTTTACATGAAATCGATTTAATTTTGAATTATTTGATTCTTTGTAGCCATATAAAAAGAGAAAAATCTTGTTTTAACAAGGGAAACAAAACAATTATTTTGTTAAAAACAACAAAAAATTCTATACTTTTGCAAAGTACTGTATAAATTTACTTATACCTGTGTAAATTATATTTAATTGTAAAGCGGATTTTTTAAGATTAAAGTACTGAGTGCGAAAAAAAATTAGGAACCATGTCTTAAAAAACAACATTTAATAGCCGGCTGATCTACCTATATTTTTTAAAGAAAAATATTTGTCTGTCAGCTAAGCTTGACAAACACTGCTGCAATGTGCTTGTAAAACTTTAAAGAAATTTTGATAGAGCACTTACTTTCTAAACTCTAATGTCTTTATTTAATTTTTTCAAGTCTTTATCCAACTCTTTATCTAGCTTTACAGCAATCGTATATTTTAACATTGACATTCAAAATTTTATAAATATTTCTTATATTTTTTAATAACAGATAAAAGCTGTTTTTTATTTATAAAGAGTTTAGTTTTATTTAGTCAAAAAATTTTTCTAATCATTTAAGCGAACTTTAAAGAAAAACTCTAAAATTTCACATTCAAAGTTAATTTATTTATGCAATTAGATGAAATTTCTGAATTTGTTTTAAAATTAATATTTACTTTTTATTTAAAATAAAATAATTCTCTCAGTGAATTCAAAAATGGGAGAAACAGCCGAAAATGACCATTTTGGTCTTTTGTGCAATATGGTTGAGCAGCTAAAGGTCGAGTTAGATGAGCTTGATGTTAAACGCGACTACTGCTCTCATTGCGAGTAAAATCTGAAAAAAAAAATCAATCAGTTTTAATTAATCAACTTATTTGTTTTTATTTAGCCGCCCAATAAATGTATGCCTGTGTCCATATCTTCCTGAGACTATTAAATTAGAAAAACACGTAAAGATTTGGATATTTCAACATCCATTTGAAGTAATGTCAAAAAACTTTAAGATTAAAAACTTAAAATATTTATTCATTAAACTCTAGGACAAACGACCATTGAGGACAACACGCATATTGGAAAAGTGTATGCCAGAAAAAAATTTCAAGATACTCAAGAGTCGAAAGTTTACAGTAAATAAATTTCCAGAATTAAATAATGTATACAACAATGAAAACACATTTGTAATTTTTCCAAGTGAAAGCGCCATTAATTTAGATGAGTTTAGAGAATTAGTTAATTCAAATGAAAGTAAAATAGGAAAATGCAAAGAAGAGGCTTTTAATGATGAAAATATTTTTCATGTTATTTTAATTGATGGAACTTGGCCTCAAGCAAGCGGCATTTTTTACACCAACCACGATCTTCACAAACTGAAACAAGTACAAATAAATTTTAAAAAAATTCATATGTAAAATTTTTAAGATTAAAATAGATACTGAATATAAAAGTGAGTATACGGTAAGGACTCAGCCCAGAGAATTTTTCTTATCTACATTGGAAACAGTTTCAATTATTTTATCAACAATAGAACAAAAACCAAAAGTAATTAAAAAAAAAAAAAATATTTCGATTAATTTTAGTGTTTTGTTTAGATTTATGATGATTTGGTAAAGCCATTAAAAGCCATGTGTGAATACCAATTTGAGTTTGGAGCACAGCCACATCAAAGCAAAGAATATCTTATTTTCCAAGGCCTTTACAACAAACCTTTATCTAAAAAGTACCGAAACTATTTGACTAAAAATAGTAAATTTCTTAAATGGTCTGCAATTAAAAATGACTCGGCTTAGAATTAAAATTTGAAAATAAAATTTTATTATTAAAAATTCATTTTAAAAAAATATTTTCCCAAAAAAAAAATCAAGTATTTACTCAATAAAGTAAAAATTCTTTGGATAAACAACCGAATCTGTTAATTAATTATTTATTTCAACAAAAAAAAAAGAACTTTATAGAAATTATATATTTTCTCTTAGTTTTCTTCATTTAAAATAAGGTGATGAATTGTGTAAAAATGTTTAGGATAATAATTTTTGAGTTCACTTTTTTTGTATAAAAGATGTTAAATAAATCAAAGCTGAAAGAATTTGGCTCCATTCACCAAATTTTATAGGTTCAATCTTTAAGTTAATACCGTATTGCTTTGCCAAAGTCTTCATCGGATAACCCCATTTCCAAAAAAATCAACACATGATTTCCTTCATTTCTATATTTTTCTGATAAACTAATCCAAGAAACATGTAACATATCTTCCTTAAAAAAAAATTTCTATAAGCTAAGTTCTTTAAAATTAAAGATAAAATTTTTGTGGTATTTTTTTAGCAACAAAAAAGTTATGAGAAAAGTTAGTTTTTTTCGGAACTGATGTGCAAACAAAGTTTTGAACGAAAAATTTCAAAAACTCTTTTGTAAAAAAGTTAACTGTTAATTTTATTATTATTTAGATTTTAACAAGTACCCTTTTTTTAACATGCATATTTTTTTTCGATTAATTTTTTGATATTTCCTTTGAAATTTATTTGGAAAAAAAATTATTTTGATAAAATTGTGGTCTTAAGCTTAAAAAATGTGATATCTTATTAGAAATATGTGAAATCAATAGGTTGTGAAAAATTAAAATATTAGTTTTTATCATTTAAGTGAAGACTCTTTTTAACACAAAAATTAACTTTTAAAATAATTTTACTCAAATATTTTAAATTATATTCATTTAAATTTAGATTTTTATTTTAACTGCTGATAATAACAAATAAAATTGAATAGATGAATAAATTTTATTTTTGTGTTTTTATTCATTTTGAATTTTTATTCAGTGCTCTTTTTCGTTGTCAAATGATTACTAGTGGAGGTGGAGATGAAAATATCAGAATTATTGATCTAAATGGCGTATTGAATAAAAAAAAATTTATAGACTCTGAAGTATTAAGCTTGGATGCAAGAGAAGATGTGATTGTAGCTGGCACAGATTCTAAAGATGTAATTGTTTTTTTTTATAAAAACAATACAGTTTTGTATGCTAATTCCTCAGATTCAGTCTATTCTGTATTGATATTAAATGAAACTCATTTTTTAGCCGAATATGAAGAAAAAGTAATTTTATGGTCATTTGATCTAAAAAATAAAATTCCTTTTGAAAATGAAAATTTTGATGAGATTCGTTTTCTTAAACGTATTGAAAACGATCTATTTTTGATTTCGTCATATTCAAACTAAAAAATATTTACTTATTCACTAATTGACAATAGAATTTTAAGTACATACAATTTAGAACAAAATTCATTGCGGATTGATGCTTTAGATAGAAAATTTATCGTCTTAAAGTATTCGAATAAATTAAATATCTTCAGTATACTTTCAAATTATTCATTTTGCCTATATCGCCAAGCTAATTCATTTGAGGGAATTCAGGTGGTCAAAATAGTTAGTGAATGCTTGGTTTTATTAGGAGGATGTGGATTGAAGTACTGGAATATAAGTTCTAATATAATTTCAGATATTTATAGACAACATGGTTCATGTGAGAATAAAATTAAAGCAATTGAATTTGTAAATTCTAATCAATTTTTGACTGGAGATGATTCAGGTCGAATAAAATTATGGGACCTAGAAAAACCTACATTTATAAGAGAAATTTTTAATTCTAGTGAAGAAATACAAGCTTTGGCTACTATTACCAATGAACAAGTTAATTATTCATGTATAAATACAAAAAATAATAAAGAATTAAAAACAACTGAAATATCAACTGAATCAACTGTAAGTTCGAAATTTGAAACAAAAGAAGATGGAGCAACAAAGGAAAGAAAACAACCATCAATATATGCTGATAACATGGTTATGTCTACGATAGATGAATTTTCGGATATTAACACTAATAATTTTAATTTTACTGAAATAAAACTTACAGGCAGTAGAACAAAACCAACTTTTCCTAGCCATTTTTCATCTAATGCTAATTTTTCAAACAATTCATTTGAAAATTCAATCAAAGGCAAAGCATTTGGAATTAATTTAACAAATTTTATTTTGAAAAGTCAATTTTCATTCGAATCTCTCAATATAGAACTAATAAATGATTTAAGTTCGTTAAAGCTTGATGTGAATGATTGTTTAACAAATTGCTCTGGAAATGGTAAATGTAAAGTATCCGATTCACTAAAATTTGAATGTGAATGTTTTGAAAATTATGCTGGTTCAAAATGCCAAATAAATACACTTGCTTGCTTCTCTAATCCTTGCCGAAATAATGGAACATGCATTGATAACAAAAAAGAGAAAACATATAGCTGTGAATGCTTTTCACATAAAAATAAATCTAGTTTATATTATGGACATAATTGTGAGAACAAGATTGATGTATGCAGAAACGAATCATGTTCAGCAAATGGAGTATGTCAGGATGATGGATATGAACCAAAATGTAAATGTTTCGACAAATATTCTGGCGAAAAATGTCAAATAGAGTCAGAAGAAATAAAAGTGATAAAAGCAATTAAAAGCACTTCATCAATAATTGCAATATGTATATTAATAATTTTATTTCTAATAATTATATTTTGTGATTTATCGACTTATTTATGTAGAAAGAAGAAATCAAAAATATATTTCACCAAAAATCAACTTAAAAAATTGAAATACTATAATTGAATCAAAATTTTAGATTTATTCAAAAAAATTATTATTTTTTTAAAATCACTCATTTTAATTTTATTATAAGCCACAAAATAATTGATTGCACCTTATTTAATTGTTTTAAACTTTTTAATAATTAATTTAAACACAAATAAAAAATTACGCAAATCAAGAGATGAAAAATTTTTATTTGCATTTGTGTTAAAGAAATTGCAAACTATTTTGTTCTCAAATTTTTTCATATGTTGACATACAAAACTTTCATTTCTTCGTTTTCAAAACTGAAGAAACCATTGAAACTTTTATCATTTTAAATTTCTTCAAATAAAATTGCCTATTTTATTTACTTCCACACACTGCTTTGCTTCAGTAAGTCTTTTTAGTCCTAATCAATTTTTTAAGCTTACGATTCATCCAATGTGCATTTTTTCGATTGACACCGGTATAAATTTGTCTTGGGATATACATCCCCCAAGCGTAATCATACAGTTTGAGGAAAATCTAATACATTTCGTTTATATTAAGCCTTTTAAAGCTCCCACCCACTCTACACTTTTCAAAAAAATTTAAAATTAAAGGATAATAATTTTTCCTAAAATTAAATAATTCACTATTTAACAAAACTTTATTTTTTTTGTTTGCATTTAAATAAAAATAGCTTCATGTAATGCTCATATGATACCGATTCAGGCTCCCAGACCTTTAAATTTACAATACTTGTATCGCCCTCGGTTAATATTAGGTCTCATGTAGACGACTGAGAATTTTCATCTTGTTGAAATGTCAGATAGTTATTTATGTAGAAAGAATAACTCAAACAAATATTTCACCAAAAGTCAACTTAAAAAATTGAAATACTATAATTGAATCAAAATTTTAGATTTATTCAAAAAAATTATTATTTTTTTAAAATCACTCATTTTAATTTTATTATAAGCCACAAAATAATTGATTGCACCTTATTTAATTTTTTTAAACTTTTTAATAATTAATTTAAACACAAATAAAAAATTACGCAAATCAAGAGATGAAAAATTTTTATTTGAGACAAAAAACAAAAACAAAAGCTTATAACTTTTTTTATTTAGGTCCAAAACTAGTTCTGAAAATTGTATCAGTTGATACAAACTTTTTTGTATTACCTAAATTTTTACTGTGCATAAACCCTGTAACTATCCATTATAATATATGTTAAAGAAAATTTAAAAAAGAATACTTATTTGCAGAGATAAATCTTTCTTATATTTCCATATATAACTTTCATTTCTTATAACTTTCATTCCAGTTTGAGTCTGGCAACTCGAACTTGAAACATAAACTGGAAACTTGATTACTTTCAAGTGTCGCAAATGGAAACTCGAACTTGAAAATGGGTTTTTTTCCAGTTTGAAGTTTGAAACTGAAAAAATTTTAGATAATTATGCTTAGATATTGAGTTTTATTTCATCAAGAATTTTAATGTTGCTTTTAAGCATTGATCGCCGTATTATCGTATCAGCTGACATGATACCTGCATTTCTTTTGCTTACAAGTCCGCATATACTATAAAATCTTTCAATATAAGCTGAACTTGAAGGAATATTCCATATAACGATTGCCAGTTTTGCAAAATATGGCATAATGCAATCTTCGTTCCAAAACTCAGCAGTCGAATTTGTTTAAAAATTTGATTTATCGACAATATTTTTAATAAAATGAATCTTTTCTCTGTCTAAATCGTATTCTTCTATTTCTTTATTGACCTCTATTTCGTACAAGTAATCATCATCCCGCTCAAGAGCGAAATAGAGTTAAATGTTGAGATAGAGGAAGCAGTTTGATTTAAAGCCTCAATTGTCTCTGGAATATTATTTTGTTTTTTTTAGTGTAAGATTTTACAACTTGAATTAAATTATCTAAGGCTTTCCTCTTGATTTCTACACAGTCTGGACGATTGATCCAAATTTTTATCTTTGAAACATTTAGAAGTGATGCTACACAGTATACACTAGAATCAATCTCATCTTTAAATTTGTGTCTAAAAGCTGAAATCAAACAATCAGCTAAATTATGGTAATTCTGCTCCATTTTGAAATCATAATAAATAAAGCTGGCAAAACATCTTCTATCGATGATTTATTTTTTTGCATTATTAGGTTGAAATAAAATGCAGTTATTCGTCCACTTAATCATAAGAAACACTTTCATTGATACGTGAATTAATTCTCTCACTAATGTTGATTTGATTTTAGTATTGTTTATTTTCAAAATAATTTATCACTCCAACCAACTGTTCTTCGAAATCAATCCTTCTTCGTCTACCGTTCTTATTCTTTCAAGATGTCCATTTTCGTCATATTCACTTGAGTCTTCTATTTCTGTTTCATCATAATCGTACAGTTCTTCTTCTTCTATAATAGTTTCATCCTGATTAAGAGCTAGATTATTTTCATTACATCGAAGATATTTCGGCTTGAACAAGCGTACAAAAGCGCTTGAATTCATCGGTTGTAGATCCTTTAAATAATTTAAACTTTGGTGTAGAATTTTTTAAACAAAGATGCTTTATTTGATAATTATGATTTTTTTCTTGAAAAATGTTTTTATTTTTTGAAACTATCAAATTTTGCATACCTGAAATTTTCGATTTATCAAAATTATAATTATTAATAATCCTCTCAATATCTGCACAATGACTCCCATCCATTTGGACCATACCAATTACCAGTATCTCCTTTACAAACTTTTGATACATTAAATTTACAGCCAAGCCTAGAAAATCAACCATTTGTGGATTTGTCAAAATATCTGTGATATGACACGCAGTCAAAGAATATTCTAAAATATTTTAAATATTTAAACATGTTCTCATCGAACAATCTTTTATGTTTTTAATTATTTAAGTTAAAAAATAAGTTATCTGTTTTTTATTATTTTATATAATTTATGAATTTTAATATTCTATTACTTAGCTTTTAATGCTGAGT
>VANL01000367.1:0-38369 GCA_006352455.1 Brachionus sp. 'Tiscar' | reverse complement strand
TTTTTTTTGCTTTTAGTTTTGATTAAACTGCTATTGTTTTCTTTTTGAGCCTTTTTGCGGTATCTAGCTCGTTTATTTTGGAACCATACTTGAACTCGATCCTCTGTTGTACACAGCAGTTTTGCCATGTTTTTGTTAAGAATAAAATTCAAAACTTTATTTTTTTTTGCACATTTCATTCAAAAATTTATTTAAAAATCAAATATTTAATCTTCAATCTGTTAAAAAACATTAAAGTTTATTTAATTTTTATTAATACTAATGAAACTAACTTTGAATAATGATTAATAGATTTGAACATTTGTTTTCGAAAAAAGAGTACATATATAAGAGCAAGTCCTGACTTTTACATGACTTAAAATTCCTTGTTTTTTATAAAGTTTGTCTTAATCATTTTTAACATTTAATTTCTACTAATAAAATAATAGAAATTTAATTATTATAATTGACTTTCTTAATGTCTTAATTGTATATTAATTAAGTAATATGTGACATCTAGTCTATTCTAATTTTGGTTTATGAAGATTTTTGGATTACTTTTCTAAGAGAAAGTTTTTCGAACAAGCAGGCTCAAAAGATGACACTAAACCGTTCGGAGCAGCCGAAAAGAACTTTTCTTCTGAATTATATTTAAAATGCAAGATAAATAAACTGATTAAAAATAGTTTAATTTTATAAAAAATTAACTTTTATTAACAAATAATATTTTATTGATTACCTTTTTTTGTTTGTTAAATATTCAAATTAATTAAAAATCGTCAATGAATTGATTTAAATTTTGGATATTTCATTCTATCAAAATGTATGTTTTGTTTTGCTCTTTCGAATTAGTAACTAATATTATAATATTTTTATATCGCAATTATAAATCTATAATTTTAATTTAGCTTTCAAAACAGAGAGAGAGAGGCAAAATTTTACAAAATTATTTTTTTTTTGCTTACACCAAGTTCTAAAACATGAACGAGTCTAATCAGGCCATTTCCGAAAAAATCAACAAAGCAAATAATCTTCAAGGAATGAAAAATAATGACACTCCGTCAACATCAGCCGCTGTTGAAATGAAAAAAAATTTAAAGCGGTCTCTCAGCCACGAGGATTTAGTAAGCGATGAACAACCCGATTCTAAAAGATCCTATATTGATAGAAAAAATTTAGCAAATGAAAATCAAATAGAGGAAATTATTTTAGATGGTGAAAGAGACCAAGAAGACAATGAAATTATTATTGAAAGAGTCAAAAATGGCACAAGTTCATCTACCACCATTCCTAGTCCTAATTTTAGACCTGAAATATCAGTTAATTACCAAAATTCGAATGTCAACTTAAATGAAACAGAAACTTTAGGATCTAACTACGTGCCCCCCAATGTAAGAATTAGTCAGCCAATCCGCCATGGTCCTGGCGTTCCTGTGCTTTTTGTTTCACCAGTTCCTTGTCCAAATTATCCCATTTTAACCAGACCTAACCCACCAGTCCCTTATATCATTTCTCATCAAAACTTAGCAAATAACAATTTCACTAATCAGAATTTTGCAACGGCACACTCTAATGTTAATCATCATCTATCTAGAATATGGCATGACCAGCAAAATAGAGTTGAATTACAACGTCATGCAATGAGGCGAACTAGCGAGACTGCTCGTTTGCGATATTCCCAAAATATAAATAATCATCTAAATTTTGATCAAAGGTCTAGATTCTCGGATGCAAATGACTTAAGAGCACATGTTCACTCCTCGAATGTTATTCAAAATACTCCTTCAACTCCGTATGTAAATTTAATCAATCATCAAGTTGGAAATTCTGATCACAACCGTTTGAGATATCGATTTCACAGTGAGAATCTAATTGAAAATTATTTTAATTCAAATGTTACAAACCAAAATAATTTTCCTCTCCAAATTTTGGTCAATATGCCAACATTAATGGCTAATTCATTTTCTAGCCGACGAGCAAATTTTATTGATAGAGCTTTGCAAGATTTGCTTCAATTGGAAGAAAACTTTTTATTTTTCAATCGTGGAGCATCTAAAGAAATCATCGAAGCAAATACCTTAGCCTACACATATTCTCAGTTAAAGATAAAAGAACACGAAAAAGAAAAATGCACAGTATGTCTGAGTGAGTTTCAATCAGACGAAAGTGTTAGACGTTTGCCTTGTATGCATTTGTTTCATTTAGAATGTATTGATCAGTGGCTGGTCTCGAATAAAAAATGTCCGATTTGTCGTGTTGATATAGAAAACCGACTGGTTAATATTGAAGAACATGAATCATGTTCTGATTTTAGCTAATCTAACTGTATATTCTAGAATTATCTATTTAATTATTTTTTTATAAATTCGAGTTTTGCGTTTAATTTCTAATTTTGTATAAACTAAAATATTAAAATTTTTTTAAATAAATTTAAATAATATAATCAAACATGCTTTTGATTAATTGATTCGAGTTAAAAACAAATTTCGGCCAGGCAAATCAAAATTAGCTAAAAAGAAAAACGAAAAAAAAAATAATTGAAAATTTAATTTGACTATTCAATCATTTAAAATTTAATAATTGAAATTAGAAGTTTTTAATTTAGAAAAATACATGCTTTCTTTTAGTTTTAATTTAATTTTACGGATTCATTTGCAGACAAGTGTAATGGAAAAAAATTCCATATTACATAATTATCAATTTCGTTTCTTATTATTGTCAAACATTTCGGTACATAATTTTTTAATAAATAATGGTTTCATAGCTCTTCATTTTCAAAACCAATAATGATAAAAAAATTTTTAATTGTTTTTTTGCTCTCTTTTGCATTTGGATTATTTGTTCCTGATGCAAAAAGTAATGTTTAATTTAAAAAAAAATCTATTTTTTTTTATTGAATTTGGGGCATTAAATCAAAGACCATATTGGAATACAAATTAGCACATTCAAGATCAACATTCAACAAGGAAACAAAACAGGTTTTCCGGAAAACTTTTCAATTACTATAGATCATGAAAATAAGACCTATTTGGCAGTTTTTTTTCCTGATACGCTTTTTACTTTACCAAACATAAATTTATTAAACCAAAATGATCAAGCTTTTTTATTTACTCCTAATAAGAAAATTGTAATTACTTAAAATTTTCATAATTTAAACTTTTTATATTTATTTTTAGGATTTTTATCATTACAAAGATGCATACGGAACTGGATACGCAACAGTTATTAGAAATTCAGAAAATTTTCTCTCAATTGTAAGTTTAAATTGGAAAAGTTAGCTGATTTATATTTAATCTTTTAGATTGGAAAAGTGACCACAGATGATCACATATTTTCAATTTCACCATCTCTTAAAAGATCAAGAAGTAATTTAGAAATATTTTAATTATTTTAGAAAATTAATCAATTTATTTTAAGGATCACCTAAAAATTTAAATCACAAATTATTCATTCAAAATATAACTGATTTTAAATTTTCTTGTGGAACAAATTTTAAAGAAATAGAAAAGAGTAAAAATAATTTTTTTTTCAATTTAAAAAAAGTTTTTTTATTTTCGTTCAAGACAGGACAGGCCCAATAGAGAGAGTCTCCAGCGAAAGACCATTGGTAATGAATGTAGAAACTTTAGCTGTACTTGACATATCAATTTACAATTATTACAAAAATTTGATTCAATCAAACGATTTGAATTTGATTCTTGAAAACATCCGAGTCTACTATGCTCATGTGATTAATTCAGCTAATCAAAAATATCAAAATTCTTTGTCAAATGATCCAGACATAAGAATTAATATAAGACTGACAAACATTTTGGTTGCTTCAGTAATAATTAAGTCTTAATAAGATAAAGGACGAAGCCAATAAAGTACAAAACGAGTTATCATGTAAATTTCTTAATTCTGGCCAAGTCCTTCAACTATTTATTTATCTAAATAATTGAAGAAATTTAATTAAATCTATAAAAGAATACAAAAGAGTCAATTTGGACTGACAGGAGTTATGTTGGTGATCCATCTTTTCCCACTTATGGAAATCGAGAAGTTATAATTATTGGAAAAGCTCTATCTAAGCTAAGCTCCTATCTAAATTCACTTGAGCTTAATTTTGAATTTGATCATGCAGTTGGAATTACACGGTGAGCATAAAAATATTTTAAGAACTCTCCTTATACAATTATTTTGAAATAAATTAAGGAAAGACATTTGGACTGATTTTGTTAGAAATGATATTACTGGAGGAACAATCAATGCTGGTGTTTGTAATGATCAAATGAAATACTCTTTAGTCGAGGAATACAATCCAGCTTTAGTTCCATATGTAACGTTTATATAATTAATTTTTTTCTCACTAAAATTAGCTCAAGAATATTTTTTTAAATTATAGATAATTGCTCATGAAATAGGTCATAATTTAGGAGGAATGCATGATGGGGAAGGCAGTTCTTCTTCATGTTCTAGTGCTGATAACTTTATTCTATCAGCAAACCCTTCTTTAACAAAAAATTTTGCAAACCTTCAAAAATTTTCAACATGCTCAATAGCTAATTTCAAGCAAGTTCTTTTGAAAAATGGTTATTTTAGCCCGAGTTTTCTGTGCTTAAAAAATGATCCTGCAGAGAGTTCATTTGAGACTTATGATCCTAAATTAATGGGACAGTATTGGGATATTGATGATCAATGTCGGCTAAAAATAGGCAGTGATTCAACTAATGACTTTGTAAAAATTAATGTATTCAATCAATTTTTTTAATTTCATAGAAAAAAAATAGACCAAGGTTAAAAATCTGTGCTCAAATTTGGAGTGTAATAAAGGCTTTACAGTACATGCAATTGGTCCAGCGCTTGATGGAACTCAATGCGGTCCTAGTTCTGTAGAAATATACTTTATTTTATACTCTAATCTAAGTTAATTGTTGCCTCATAGATGTGTATTAACAAAACTTGCGTCAAAAGCTCAAAAGCGGCTCAGTCAAAATGTCCATTTAGAGATCAAGTTATTTACCAATGGATGGATGATCTTTACCTTTTTTATGAAATTTCAAGAACTTGTTCCCAGTATTTTTCAATTTTAGAATCAAACAAATATTCTATTTACAATTATTGCAAAAATGGACCTGGCTCTCAATATTGTTGTTCCTTATGCACAAGTAGATCTTCGAATTTAATATTCAGATATTAGAATCAGGCATTAGCTCTATTTTTTTTACGAGTATCAGGATTGGGTTAGAATTGAAAAAAAAATTCGCAGAACCGATCCTGGATCCACTCATTTTTTCCGATACTAAGACCAAACTCGGGTAAACTCGTAATTTGGTCTAGGTACCCGAAAAAACTGAGTGGACCTGGGATTGGATCTACTTAACATATTTAGTCCTAAGCCAAACCTGATACTCGAAAAAATTATGGGTTCTTATCTCTGATTAGAATAAATAAAAAGGTATTTAAATTAAGTTTTTTTGCAATCATCGTGCTATGATGCCCAAGACAAATGTCCAACAGACCCGACTTCTTGCTCTCAAGCTAATAAACAGATTTCTTGCCGGAAATCGTGTGGCTTATGCAAAGGTAATTTAAACAGAATTTATTTAAAATTTAAAAAATTAAAATAAAATTTTCCTAATTAGCTCTTTAAAAATAACAGAATAAATTTTTTATTTTTATCTTATTTGAAATTTTTATACTAAAAGTCGAGCCAGTTAAATGCAAAAGTGAAACATTTATATGTGAAAATGGTGGTGAATGTATGAATACAAGTCAACCAATTAATAGCTTTTTATCTTTTAAATGTCTTTGTCCATCTGGATTTACAGGTGCACTTTGTTCGAGGAAAGTAGCTTATTTGCAAACAACAGTAGCTAATGCAATTACAATCACAAACCCGAGTGAAATTCCAACTTCATCATCTTACAACTTATCAACCTTAAAAAATTCCTCAAAACAGATATCATCCATTTTCGAAAATTTTATAACTTCAGCAAACTATAAAAATATTAGTTTTCAAACTACAAAATACCAAATTTCTACTCGAAAAGCGACAAACTCTACTAGTTCAAAAACAACAAAAAAAAATTTGGTAAAAGATAAATGCAAAAGAAGAAAAATTAGAATAAAAAAAAAAACTTTCATAAAATATTTCTGATTGTTTAAAATAATTCCTTTTTAAGTAGACTTAGTAAAGTGTAACTGAAATTAGATTTTTTAGCCTAATAAAAATTTCAAATTTAATTTTATGAATTTTTTAAAATTAAAAAATAAAACAGGCAATCAATCATTAAAAAAATAACAAAGAATTTAAGATCGTATCCACACTCATGAAAAATTAAATTCGATGTGTAATAATGTATTTTACAGCATTTGGAGGATACTAATTAAATTCTTAATTTTTTTTTGAAGAGAATAATTAACTCGGCAGGAAACAAGCTTATATGTTTATTTTTACTGAGCTAAATTTCTTTCAGATTAAAATATAAAAAAATCAAAATGAAAGTTAATTAATTAATATTAATAATAAAGAGTAACTACAGTAAATGACACACGTTTGGTCATTTACGTTGCTTTGAAACAGTAGACTCTTATGCTTATTTTTTATATCCATATTTATAAGCTGGATTTAAAAATTGTTGGGCCCATTTCACAAAAATTTACTCTTAAAAGAAATTTAAAATACAAATTTATTGTAGAATTGGTTAGACATATGGTTAGTTTATTTTTTATTTATATTATATTGATATATATTTTAAATTTATTCAAGAATTTTGATAAAATTGAATTACCTGGAAAATAGCCTGAAAATGGGATATTTTACCAAAAATAAAATTAACTTTTACTCAAACACAAAAATGTTATTTACTCTCATAAATAAAAACAAAAATTTTCTATTTAGAAATCAATTTTAAAATTTTTTTAATTGAGAGTAAATACCAATTTTGTGTTAGAGTAAAAGTTAACTTTACTTTTGGTAAAATGTCCCATTTTCAGGCTATTTTGCAGCTAATAATGTAAATGTCATAACATAGAAATATTTAATTTTATATAATTAACTCTAAAAGAAAAAAGGTTGGATTTGGACTTTACTCTTAGAGCCGTGAACACGAGGATACGGTAAATGCTGGTCCAAATTGATACGATACGTGAAATTTTACTGGAACTGCAAACAGGATATCTCTTCTCTTAAAACAATTGTATATTCGTATTTTATTATTATTAATTAAGCTGAATATCAAAAACTAGTTTTAAGACAAGTTTGAGGCGAGTTTTAGTAATAACCAAAATAATGAAGGCAACCTAAAGTTTTTTACGATTGCACTGTACAATTCCAGTGTTATTTGAGTTAAAATTCCTACATAAAAAGGGTTATATTTTTGAAATCCTCATAATTTTGTGCACTTAGTTAAAGATTTTCAAACTTAACGAAAATTTTTAAATTTTTTTTAACACTCCAAAGTCTGTACTTTTAAATTTGGGAATTTCTTGAATATTAGAAAAAAAAAATTTTATTTTGGATTTGGATATACAAGATGACTTAATTTTTGCATCCCATGTACACTTAAAAATTTTTCGAATTTTTTTTCTAGAAATTTCAAAAAGTATTTTTAGAGTAAATTACCCTATTAAATTTTTTTTCTTTTTTATTAGTATTATTCATTTTAATTTTATTTTTTTACCTATTAAATATAAAAATGCTAAGATTTTATCAATATCCTTATAATCTAACAAAAACACTAAACTGTTCTACGCACCTTTTTTAGTAATTTTTAGTAGATCCAGAAAAATTCATGAAGACTTTTTACACACTTTTTATTTATAAAATTGATTAAGAAATCAAATTTTAATTTAATCATTAATTTTTATTTAATATTATTAAGATTCTTAGGCTTTTGAAGAGTTTTTTGGCAGACCTTTTTTTGGTAAATTAACAAAAGTTTCAGTTAATTAAATTTAAAGTAATCTTTTTTGATAATCTTTGAAGTTTATATATTGAAAATGATTCATTTTAATATTTCAAATTATTTTTAACAAAAATTAAGTTAATTTTTTTTCAAATTTTTTAAAGTGCGTAAATCAGACTTTAAAAAAAAATTTTTTGAGTATGTTTTGACCATTATCCTAAATTCAAATTTTTTTCAAAAAATTTTAAAATTATAAAACTACTTTATGTTCAAGGTGTAGAAACTAGAAATAATCTAAATAAATCAACCTTGCTAAATAAAATATCTTATCCATTGTAACTTAGCTAATAAGATTGTATGCAAAACTTCAGGTTGTCAATAATACGAACATAAAGGAAAAAAAAAGAAGCATAATTATCAATTTGTTAAAAAAGAATCATATTATTGTTTAACGGTTGTTTCAAATGAATTAAGAAGTTCAACCAAATCAAATATGTTGAAAGAAAATATTTTAAAATTAAAAGTCTACTATAGCGGGACCACGTTAGTCGTTCTGCTTTGTTAATTTAGCTTTTAAACTAAATTGATCGTAGAATATAAACTATTATTATTGTTATTATTGAAGTTTAAAAAAATTCAAGTCCATAATGAAAATAGCTCAAAGAGTAAGAAAGGAAAAAATGTCTAAAAATGATAAAAAAATTAATTGAATTGATAATTGATCTGAAAAAAATTTTCTATTAGTCTAATCAATCAGTCAATTTGGAATTTTACCACGGTACAATTGCCAAATAGTTTTTTTTTTTAATTCTCTTAAACTATTTTTATTTAGAGGAGAGAAAAACAATTTAAGATATATTCAATTCAAGTTGGAAAAGATTTTTTTTAGAAAATGTTCTTTATAATTAAATAATATTGAAACCAAGCCTTTTTTTCTAATTTCAAGAGCTATAAATAAAAGCAATAACTGTACTTATTTGGATCAACATTCTCCGAATTTTTCAGAAAATAAATTAACAAATCAACCAATTTTCCAATAATTTTCAAATGTTTTTTTTTGTTAAATATTTATTTAAGAATATTTAATTTAATTCAAATTGTATTTTTAAAAATTAAATTAATATTAACTTTAAAACGAATATCTAACAAAAATAAAGTAAATTGTGCTTAAGAGACTTTTTAAAAAAGGCATTTTTTTCTATTTAAAAAAATTAAAAATTGTTTTTTCATTAAAATTTTTAAAAAGCCAAAACGATAAATATTATTCAAATTTTAAAAGTGAAAACTAAAAAATCAAATAATTATTTTAAAAGAATCCTTTCAAATTATCGAATTTGTTTTTTAGAAGAGTCTTTCTGCCAGAAAAAATTAAACACTTCTTTTTGACTTGTGTTCATCAACAAATAATTTCGAATAATTTTGTTTAAAAATTTTACATTAAAATTTCTAATCCTGGTTACGAAAAAAAAGCTTTTTACTAGAGCGCTTATTTGAATTTTTCAGTAATTAATAAAATTTAGTTAAATCTTGAATTATTTTTTAAATTTATTTCAGAGTAAAATTCACTATTATTGCTTTTGTAAATAAATAGAAATTAAAATAGACATTTTCTTCTTTTTTTTCAAATAAAAAACAATAATTAATTGAAAATAAATGTTTAAGAGTTAAAATTTATTTAATTTATAAATTTAAATCAAAATCACATTTTAAACTAGTATGATTTTTATTGCCGAAGGAATTTTGTTGATCAAAAACAAGCAAAAATTATATGCTGAAAAATGAAAATTTTCTAATAACATTAGTAACTAGATTTGAGCTTTAGAAAAAAATAAAATAGAACTAATTTTTAGGAAATGGAAAAAATTGCTCGACGCAGCAGCACCGAGTCGAATACCAAGTTAAATATCTCTTCGATAAGCGAAAAAGATGTTTTAATTATATGGGATGCTTTGGCCTACACAATCAGAGATGAGATGAGCAAAAAACGTGGAGTAGTCTTGCCCGGATTTGGCACATTTACATTCGTCGAGAAACGATTGGATATTGGCAACAAAAAAGAGCTGCTAAAGTTAAAGCCATTTTTTATGCTCAGCGACAAATTCGCTCAAACTCATTATTTAGAGTTTGAAAAAGATTTTGTTAACACAGCTATTCCAGTTCACAGAATAAATTATTCGGCACTTAGCGAACTTACCAAGCGTAAGTATTCAAGAGATGTAGTAGAGAGCATTTTAAATGAGTCATTCAATGCGATTGATCATTTTATTCGCACTGATTCGGTTATCTCTTTGCCATTCAATGGTCTTGGTGTTTTTAAAGTAGTTGATGTAAATCCGAAGCCAAAAAAACAAGCATTTTTTGAATTTTCTTCAGCAATGGAAAAATATATGCCAATATATTGAATTTTTAAAATATTAAAATAAACTAAATTCTGTTTAATTTATTTTTATTTTATCTATTTTTAAAATTAAAATTGAAAAACATAAAAAATTAATTTTATTTATATTTTAGAATCTGGTCGATTAGAATTTATGTCATACATTGATCCTATATGAAATTCTGACTCACGTCTTAATTTTTCCTCTTTATTCTTTTTTAATTTTATTAAAAATTTGCGATCTACTTTTTTACCATGATATCCAATACCAGTTTTGTCCATTGGTTTTTTGGCATCACTGGCATCCAGGGCTGTTTTAAGTCCAGACCGAAGCCCAATTGATTCTCCTTCTTTCCATCCAAATTTTTCCATTTGTCTTCTAGCAAAAGAATTTTTGTCAATGAATCTGAATTTTTTTTTTCCCAAATCAGAAAAAGGATTCAATCGTTTAGCTCTTGTTTCATCGTCTATAAGATTAGTGTTGCCATTGCGCAACAAGTCATGTTTGCGCATGTCAAGCAGATCAGTAGCGTCTTTGTCAGCCTGATCATGTTCATAGTAAGCACTCATGTCCAGATCCCAGTCATCTGCTGTTTCTGCATCAAAATCTTTATTTTCATAATTTTTCCAAAAATTTTCATCCTTGAATAAAAGAAAAATTTAACAAAAATTTAACAAAATTAAAATGTTTTAAAAAATACTGTATAAAAAACAAGGCCAGATCCACCTTTTTCCCATTTTAGCTCAATTTCGTCTTCATATAAATAAGGAGATGTTCTGTCTTGTTTAGTAACATCATCATGTAGAGACTCATGTCTTTCCCAGTCTTCTAATTCTTCTTCGGAAGAATACTCTTCTTGTTGATCATAAACAAACTGGACATTAGAATATTTTTTTCTGCAACTTTGCCTATAGTCAGCTATGTTTATACCCAATTTACTTATCAATGATGTAGGCATTTTGCAGTGGTTTATATAGTCAAGAAAGTGTTTTGTTGGCGTTCCGACATTTCCTTGTGCCATCCAATTAGGTATATTTCGAAATTCGATCAATTCAGAAAAATTTGTATCTTGAAATTTTTTTATTTTCAAAATTTTACACAATAAATTTTGTTTATAGGGTCTGTTTTGGTAGTCGAACCATTTTTTAGACTCGTACAATTGAAAAAATTCATCGTATTTGTTCGGCTTTACTTTTGCCAGGGCCAAGTTGAATTTTTTCGATTCATGTGGACGTTTTCTATAATGGAAACAATAAAAAAATTCCTTTTCCACTGAATAATTGAAAAAATGACGCAAATCTTTCGAATGGTATTCGCTAGGTATTTCGCTGATCAATATGTGTATTTCGTTCATTTTTTTGTTCACATTTTTAATTCTATTAATCTATTTATTATGATAAAAATAAATAAAATAAAATATTTATTTTGAAATTATTTTTTTTTTATTTAATTTTTTTTAAAGCAAAAATATCTTAACTTTTTTTCTAAAATTTAAACAAAAATTTTTTTTTATAATTTAAGCGCTTCTACTTTTTGTGAATTCAATTAATTAGTGATTTTGCTTAGATTATGATTTTAAAAAGATCATGATTTTTTTACCAGGGAAATAATGGTGAACTGATAACTAATACAGTTGAGAGTTTACTTTTATTTGTGTAAAGAGTACAAGTAAGTTTTATTTATTAATTAATATTCAATTTTAAAATAATAAAAAAAAATATTCAGGTGCAAATTTTTTTTATTTTTTATTATTGACTCTTGAATGATCCCAATTTAATGCAAAATTGATTGTACATTTTATTTAAACCTTGTTCGCTCCTTGTGGAGCATACGGGAGAGCTCATCTCCTTTCTTAGTACATTTTTGAGCGAAGGCTCCAATTTGAAAGAAGCGCCAAATTTTAGTTTAAATTTACTACAGATTTGTCAGCCCTGCGGATGGATAGCTATTTTTCTGAAATTGGTGAAGAATATCAAGTTTCTTTTTACTTCTAAAATGATTAAGAGCATCCAAATCATGCACCAAGAGTTTGTTTATTTGATTTGAAAAAAAGAAGACGCATAATAAAACAAACGATTGAAACATGCTCAATAGCAATCTCAAAAATTCATCTACGGTTGCAACTAGATAAATATTTGCAACCGTAGTTACAGGAAATATAATTAATAAAAAAGTGGTAGACAGGTTTTAAAAAACATAAATTAAAAAAAGAATATCAATTAATTCAATTTAAAATCCAAATATGTTTAGAAATAGATAAGTTATTGTCATCAAATAGGTGTTTCCTGAAAAATAATAATGCATCAAAGATGGAAAAGGAAAACGCCTAAGATAGTTCTAAAAAAACATTTTTCAAATTTATTTTGGTAATAATTAAGATAAAATTTTTAGCATTAAAAATTTGAAATCGCGCAATTTGTTGTAAAATATTTATTAATGCAAGGAAATAAGATTTTGCGCATTTAAAGAAAATCATTTTTGAATGAATTTTATTTTTGAATGTCGTATTTACGATTTTATTTTAAATCAGTTAAAAATAAAATGAAGACATTTTGTTTTAGTGAAAAATAAATAAAAAATATTGCAATTGATTACTCGAATTAAAATTTTTCTAATCAAATTGAAGAATATTTAAATAGCTCACATATTTTAAATTTTATACTTCGATCATCAAACAAATTTGCCAAATGAAATAATGTTTAAATAGGCTTAAATAGAATATTTTTGAATTTTATTTTAAAAAATCAATTTATTTAAATTAAAATTCTGTTGTTTTTTTTGTTACTGTAAATGATCTAATTAATATTTATCTCAAATAAAATCTTCATGTTAAAACTTAAAATTGAGCCATAATTATTTATCACATTTGTTTTTTTTTTATTTTTAAATTTGAAACTTTATTCTCACAAATTTAGACCTATTTGAACTTTTTTTAGTTTTAAATTTTCCTCCTAAAACTATAATTTAAAAAAATAGAAATTAAGCATTTGAACACGCCTTTTAAAACTACTTGTTTAAATATAAAAATAGAAAAATTTTACATTAAATTAGAAAAACATTTTTGCTTCAGAATCTAATCGAGTTAGCTTAGAAGAAAAAAGTTAAAACTAATTAAAAATTTAATTAAAAAAAAGGAGAATTCATCAAAAAAATATCACTCTGATTTTCAAATGATAAAAGAATTTATTTATTTCTTTCTTTCTAATCTTTTTGTACTAAGATTAAATTTACATTAATCTAAAAATTATAATCATTTTTTGTTTTATTGCTTTATTTTAGGTACATTTTTGAAATTGATATAAATATTTAAAAGATTAAAAATATTTCTGGCCATTTTGGATTCTGATTGTTTAATAAAATAACAAAAAAACAACAAAAATTTTGAGTTTTGAACAATTAATCAATATTTAAATAAATCTAAATTTTAAATTTTTAGAATAAAAAATCATAATGATTTAAAAAATTTTATTTTTGATGTAAATAAAAAAAAAAACACAATCTAACAAATAATTTAACATAGTAAAAATTTATACCAAAAATTGAATATTCTTCTTCCGGGTTTAAATAAATTTATTTTTAAAATTTTTTATATAGTATTTTTTTTTTTACATATATAAAACAGATAATTCACAAAAATGAACTTTAATTTTTTAGAATACAAAAACCAACTAAGAGCACATACAATTCTTGGCATTTAGCGAAATTGATTTTCTTATGTAGTTTGGCGAAGAGCCGTAAATGATTGTTATCTCATCCTCATAGTCTTTAATGTTGCAGCAATAAGACGTTTCGAAAGAATTTTGAATTTCGAACGATTTGTAAACTATGTTTGTATTGCTGAACACTTGAGCAGTTCCATCTAAAACAAAATGAATTTATGAGAATTTTCAAAATTTTTTTCGAAAAAAATAAAAACTTACACAAACAACTACCCCGACAATACTTGTATTCAATAACTTTGGGTTCAATGATAAAATGACCCCAACCTATTTCATCCATTGATATGGGAATACTTTCTCGACAACATGAAAAATTGTTTGACTTGAAACCTGATCGTCTAAGCTCGGAGCATTCTTTAAACACGTTTTGATTCTTAGAACTATTTTGTTTTCTGTGTCCGGTGTAGATATTTCTTTTAGATATCAATCTAGAATTTTTAGCTCCACCAAATTTCACATGTAGTGCCATATTCTCGTCCAAATCACTAAATATCTCTCTAAGCTTGCCAACATCAGTGTCAATAAAATCATTTTTGAACATTATTTTTACTCTCATTAATGGCTCTTTGCTTTTGGCCAAAATTTCTTTGATTATTTTACTAACATCAGCCGAGTCGAATACGGGCTCCTGAGACACAAAGCCATATCTATCGGTTTCATCACCATTCAATTTAACCATATTGATCCGCTTGATCAATATGCCATTTACCTCCAAGTAAATGTGACTGGCGAATTCGTAATTTAGATGCTTGTTCAGATTGATTCGAATGTACAAATCAGCACTATTAATCTCTTTTTCAGTGAATTCTTTTTGTTTGCTGAGATCAAAAGACATGCAGTTTAGGACAACAAATGATGTGCGCCGATGATGATGGCGATGTCTGTGAGGTCCGATGTCCATTAACAGCTCATTACACCAGTCATTCTCGGACTTTTCTGGCAGTAGAGTGATTTGCTGAACAATCGAGCCATTTAGGCTGATCGGCTGCTCAGATTCATCGGTTTCTCTCGTCTCAAAATGCACACGGTTTCTTATTTCTTTGTTGCGCACCTTGCGGCTCATACTGTTGGACCTCATTTTTTTCAAGTGATGCTCGTCATTGACAATGGGTTCAGGCAGTGGGTTTGTCATATTGCTCACAAATTTATTCTCCGGCAAAAATTCAATGTCCAGCAACTTGACCAATTTGGCTTTGAAAGAATTAATGATGGCTTGTTGCTTGATTTTTTCATAATCATTTAAGTGAAATCTAGCGGCGCCGTAGCTGGCGCTCAGACCGCTCAGTAATGTTGAAAGCACAAACCAGACCAGTAGAAACAAATTTTGCAATTTTTTTGGGCTTATAAGCATCATAAAAAACTCAAAAATAGGCACGAAAAAATTTAAAAAAAAATAAATAAATTTTTTGTTTATTGCTTGATTAAATTGATTAAAGTAAAATTTCTAAAAAAAACTTGAATTCTTTTTTGTTAGATAAATTTAAAGACAGAGTGCTGTATTTATAGCGGAGCCCACGTATCCGCCATTAATCACAAGCCTTTATCTCGATAAGCCTGTTTAGGAAAAGAAAAGACGAAAAAAAATTATATAATAGTATTCAATAGGGGAAAAAGATAAAATTTTCAGAACAATTCCTCTTTAAAAGAGCCTTTTTTCAATCGCTTAAATTTGATCTGAAATTTGACAAGGCTTTTGTAGCCTGCTTTTACTGATTTAAGCTTAGAATGTAAAATTTGCATTGAATTTATAGCCTGCATGTGCTGGCAGATAATTATCTATTGGCATTTCATTTTTGCATTTTGTTGAAGGAAAACAGGCCAGAAATGTTTATCTTTTAACTGGAACTTAACCTGATTTCGCTCTTGAAATTTGAAATCGATTTTATCTATGTTCGAATTATCATTTGAAACTAGGTCTTTCGGTTAATAAATATTTTAACATTTCAAGATAGATAATAAACAAAAAAAATCTGTAAACCGCCAAGAATTTTTTTTAGCTCAGCTCTTTTAAATGCGCTCTCAAATAGAGAAACAAAATTTTTTTTTTGAAACATAAACAAAATTTAAATTCAAAACATTTTTGTTTCTAATTATGAAATTTTTCTTATCTTTTTTCTTCTAGTTCTAGTATAGCACTTAATCTCACTAATGAGAAATAGCGAGAGCACATCAACATTTAATTGATTACGTAAAAATATTTTTAATTTTTTTCTTTTTTTTTTTCCAACAAGTTGAACACCTATTTAACTTCTGAAATAGTTTTGATAAATCCTCGACATATTTAATTAATTTTTAGGTCCTCACCCACATGCCATTTAAAAACGTGATTAAAGCAAACGATGGCCTAGGCCACAAAAATCCTAATTTGCAGCCCTAAAATGTGATCTTGGATCTTTTTTTTTAATTATAAAACTTGTTTAACTAATTATTTTGTTTTTCCTAGTTAAAAATCTAATCATATTTATTCCAACTAATTGTTTAAATTAGCTTTAACAATCACTGCGGATTTGAATCATATGAGACAATATCTAGAATATTAAATTACGAACCGAAACAAAAAACCTATTTTAATTTACCAGAAACAGCCTTCTTTCATCATAAGCTTATTTTATTCTAAAAAAAAAAGAAAAAATATTTTTATAAAAAAATTTTGATCATTTTAAGAATGTCTTTTTTGTTTTTGATACAGTTTTCTGATGTCAATTTTGAAACATTTATTCAAAGGATATTCTTTTTTGATTATTTGCATTGAAAACTGGCCCTAATAAATTTTTGATGACCTAAAAATAATTCAAAAACAAGATTACCATTTAAAAATATTTAAAATTGTAAATAAATTTATATTCTTTTTGTTAAACAGAAACGCAATTTAATTTTGAGAATTTATAAGTCCCAATTTGTCATTGAATTTAAGTGATATTATTTATTGAAGAAGATAATACTCGATAAAATTAATTTTCTTTGAGAACAAGGTTTTTATTTTTAAAATTAACTTAATCGATTATGTGACATGAAAATTTTTGAATTTAGCAGCAAGACAACTCAATTGTCAAAATTATTTCTTCTACCTAAGACATAGATTTTGTTTTTGTTTCAGTTTAATTAAAAAACGCATGCAAAAATAGTAGGAAAAATTAATTTGAATTTAATAAAAAAATGAAACAAAATTTTCTAAATAAAATTAGATAAAAAAATTTTTAACTTACTTATATTGAGATTTTAAATTCAATTTTTAAAAAAAAATGTTTCAACTCTTGCTATAAAAATATTATTAATTCCTTAATTTAACTTTGAAATTTCACTTAAAATTTATTAAATTGTATTTTCCTAAAAAAAAATTATTTTCTTTTAAATAAATTAAGAATAGTTAATAGAAAATATAAAAGCAGACAACATTTGAAAATTAGATGATTTATTGAATTTATTTTGATGGCTTTTAAGACAATTATATTATGCCTAATATAAAAAAGCTCTTTTTTGGGCTCTTTTTTTTTTTTCAAATTAATACTTGACTATCATCTCAATGAAATAAAGTTTAAAAAAAAAGGCACATAGAAACTAAAAGAATCTATTTATAATTTAAAAAAAAAATTATTATTTTTACATATTTTTTTTATTTCGTCAGATATTTTAATTTGAAATTTATTTTAAATTGAGCTATGCTTTTGAAAGAACCCGAGTTTTTGTAAATTATCGAAAAAAAGAAGAAGGATTAATTTAAATAAGAAAACATTTACTGTCATAGTTAATATGAGCTTAATCTAATAGGGTCCATAATATATCTATTCTATATGCTACTAATCAAATTTCTACATTTTGAATTTAATTAATTTTATTTTATTTTAAAATTTGAAATTGTGTTTTCTAAAATCAAAAAAAAACAACATGATTTTTCAAATTTTAGTGTTCAAATTTTTAAATATTTTTATTAAATTTGTCTCTTTAATGATTTTTTAAATTGAGAAAAACAAATGTGATCAAATTTTGGTTTGGTAAAAGAACTGAAAAATAATTTCTTTTTTATAGAGAAAAAAATTAAATCCTTAAAAAAATGTAAAAGGAAGTAATATATAAAATAAGAATTATAATTGCCACCTATTTTTTTTTTAAAAGAAGTATCTATTTAAAAAAATATAAATTAATTAAGCTAAAATAATCGCATTATACCTCGATGAATAAATTCATTTAGCACGATTAAATTAAAAGCTTTAATTACTAATTTTTTTATTTAATAAGATAAAATTTAAGAAAAAAATATCGGAATTTTGAAAAAAAAATTTTTTATACATTTAAAAATCGATTTGAAAAAAAATCTCCTCTGAGTTTTTTGTCTTTATCCTAAGGGAGCATTCACCGTCGAGCACTAGACCTTTTAAAAGTTATTATTCATATATTCATATGATGAAAATGGCTCGTATTCTCAAATGTCTTGTATCGATTTTGTTTTAGAGTGCTCGATGGCGAGGATGTGTATACATTATGCAGACGTGTATTCATAGTGTTCGAGAATGTGTTCATGGGCGACAATTCATTAAACAAATCAGACAGTCTATAAGGCGATTCATCCTGTTTGCATGCATTGATAGCCTGTCGATTCAAACTAGTGAATCTGGTATCTGAATCACAATTGGAAATTTTGGCATTAAAATTCTGAGATCTGATCAACAGCATAGATGGTTGGTGTTCTTCGTTTAATTTTGAGCCAGTCATTGGTGAAGAAACAACAAATCGAGTCATTTGATTATGCATCACATTGCCAAGCAACTTGGTGTCTTTATCTTCATCGTCTTCGTCCAGCAAGGACGAGCTATTAGCTGTAGATTCGTTTCTGGGCGAACTGGTCAGTGTCTGGCTTGTCTTGGACGATTTTGACGAGTCAGTTATCAATGGAGAACTCGAGGGCATTAGCAACGGCTCACTGGTCGTTGAACATGTATTGTTCTTTCCCAAAGAAGTCTTCAATTGTTTGACTGTGCCAGGTTGGCTTAAGCTCAACCATTCATTTATTTTTTTCTCTGAATCAAAATTGTTCTTCTTGCTCGAACAGTAGGTGAATAAACACGAGATTAAGAGTATGAAGCCGACCAAGGCAAGTACTGATAAACTTACCAGCATCAAGAACACAATGTGATTGTCCAAGCTTAGTTTGTCCAGCAAGGTTTTTTCTCTAATCATGACCATAGAGAATCGAGTGCCGTAAGCATTCGAAGATTTGCATTTATAAATTCCAAAATCTTGTTTTCGTATGTTTTTAATATGAAGAACACTTTTTAACAATGACAAAGGATTTGAATCTGTAGATAAAATATTTTTGTTATTCATATTTAAATTGTCCTCTTCAATGTCTTCGACTAGTTCTACATTGAGCATTTTTTGACCAAAAGTCACATTTTCGTATTTAATTCGAAAATTTTTGCTCATTGTTTTATTAAGGGTTGTGTTTTGTAAAGAAAAATAAGAATTTGGAATTATTTTACCATTGTCTTTGATCCAAACAAGGTTATCGAGATGAGGCAGTGGCTCAATAAGACAAATAAGAGTGACTGAGCTGCCGATAGAAGCGGCTAGCTCACCCGTTGTATCTGTTAGATCAAATGATTCTTGACTTTGCATCATTAAACTTATGTGTTCTTCAGGACTAAGATTTTGGTTTGAAGAGAATATTTTGCTTATAGGTGGGCCATTAGGGTTAATTTTGATGAACCTGTTAATGACTTTTTCTCGGTCTAATTGGTTGGATGCTTGACAAACATAGACTCCAAAATCATTATGACCAGTATCTGGTTGTTTTTGATCGTTTACTGGCTGAAAGTCTTCATAGTCATAGTAGTCGTAGTAAACATCATCATACTCATTGGAGTAAGCTACTGGCCTAAAATGAATTTCTAAATCATCCATCTCATCTGCACTTCTTTTTATTCTCTTGCTCTTCATTTTTCTGAAGGATTTTGTAGCCGTATTTAAATCGTCTAAAAGACCGGCACAACCAAATGAAGATATGGTATAAGTTGGGCCATAGCCGATCAATTGATCTTCGAAAAGTGGCTCATTCGAGCCAAACAATTTGCTACTCAAATCAAAAAAATTAGAAAGACTTTTTTTTCTCTGACTGGAATCTTCAGTTTGGGACTGTGCTGTAAACTTTCGTCGATACCAAGTAATATTTGACTTTGGGTTAGATTTTACTTGACAATCAAGTGTAAGTGGTTTGTTACAGCCTGCTTTATCTATCGATAAATATGAAGCTCCTCCTCTGATGAACCAAGGTTTAACTTAAATAAATAAAATTTTTTATTTTTGACTTAAATTTTGTCAATTGAAAAAAAAAATTATTTCGACAAGATAAATAAAATATTTCAATTAATTATATTTCAAATAATAAAATTAAAACATTTATTAGTATTAAATTAAAAATAACAAATAAAGATTTAACGAGTTTCTTAAATTTTTATTTTCTGTGTTTTTAAAATAAATTTTTTGAAAAATAGTTTATTTTTCTTCTTTATTGTCTTGATTTTTATCACAATTTTGTCGGAAAATTTTTCTCTTACAAAAGCTAAATTTTAAAGTTAATAATCTTGCTTTGATAAAATACGAAAATTATCAGTCATTACAGTCATTATCAACGTTTTCAAATTTATTTATTTATTTAAAAAATAGTTTGGAAGTAAATCACGGGAACGTTTTCAAATGATTTTGCTACAAATTATTATTTATAATGTTATTTAGTGAACTAAAATAGCTAAATTTAAATTTTTATATTTTAGTAATTAATCTATATTTAAAGCCAAGTATACTGAATTAAATAAATTTTCTATCTAAATAAATAAACGAACAAAAACATAATATTTTAAAGATGGCTATTTAAGATTTTGATAATTGAAATTATGTGTTTTACTTAACCTTAGAAAAAAAAATTCAGAATTTATTTAATTTTTTTTAAATAAGTTTTAATATTATAAAAGGCAAAATAATAAAATATTGATTGCGTCATTATATGTTTTTATAAAAAGATTAATCAATAATTAAATGAATTAAAATAATTTAAAATTTAATCAATAAATTCATTTTAAAAGCATTTTAATCATTATTATCTTATTTGTTGATTTTAATTAAGCAATAAAACATTTAAAAAATTAAAATTGTTCAAATGCGAAATTTGATTTTTAGAGCTTCATTTGCATTTTTTAAAAATTTGACTTTTAATAATTCTAAATTTTAAACAAAATTCTTAAACTCATTAAAAAAATGAAAGGTTTATCAGTTCTAATTAAAAAAACTTCTCTAATCAAATTTAAAAAAAAAGAAAAAAGTTTTATGACTTTTATTTCTACTAAAGAAATATAATAGAATATTTTAGGATTTTTTTTTTCAGTAATGAAAACGAGTCTAAAAATATTTTAATGTCTCTATGAACTTTATTAATAAATTATAATTTCTGATTTGATTTGATAAAAAAAAAAAGAAAAAATAATTCTAAAAAATTCAGGATCACAGAAAAAAGGGTTTAGTAGTATCCTGAATCGTGTTTAGAATAAAGACAATTTTTGTGCTATTATTAAAGCTCAAATAAAAGAAAAATTTTTGAACAAATAAATCTTAATTAAGAGATTTTAAAATGATTTCAACTTCAAATGAATATAAAATATATAAATCTATATATAAATCTGATAGTTTAATAAAATTTGCTCTAGTTGAAAAGTTTACAATACATAGAAATTAAGCTTTGCATAGTAATTTTATTTAAATTTTGTCCAAAAAAAATAAATAAATATTATTTTTTTTAAGAAAAAAAGAAACTTTAAATACAAATATTATTCTAAGAATTAAATTAATTCTACTTACATAAGATATTTAGTTGAATGGCAGCTTTTACTGAGGCTACTATATTTGATGCCTCACAAGTAACTGTTTTAAAATGCATTTCGCGAGTCAATTTCAAATTCAAAATTGAGTCTTTAACCCCATTTAGTAAATTTTTTCCAATATACCACCTAATAGAATAAATTTAATAAAACAATCAAAATAAAATATTAATCTACTTGTAGGATTGAATTTGTGGCGTTGCTTTTGTTTCACAAACAAGCGTAATAACATCTTCTTCTCTCAAAATTTCATGAGTCGAAATCATTTTCAAATTGACTTCGGGAGCATCTTAAAAAAAAAATTTCATGTTCATTTTATTTATTTTATTAGTTTAAATTTATTACAATCGACTTGAATTTTTGAATTAGTAGTCATAAAATTTTGTTGGCTTGATTTTGAAGCATATTTTTGAACAACATTAAATTTTTGATTTGGGTAGAATAATGAATAGGCAAAGCACTCTACAGATTGTCCATCCATTGATATGTACACATCATCAATTGTCAGATTTGTAATTGTGTCATAATAAGAATTTCTTAGATTTTCATTGCTTATGGCCGAAATTGAAGCAACATATGAAGCTTTTGTCTCTTCATCCTGCCTAGCCGAGTACTGTATTATCTCAGTTTTATATTTGCTTTCATCAGTAATCAAATTTCCATTTATTGACATGAATATTTTAACTGGAGGCCTAGATTGTTTAGCTTTGCATTGAATGCTTGATGGCTTATTTAGCGATACGTGAACCGGATTTTCCAAATGCAATGATTGGGGATATGTTAGAACTGTTAAGAAGACTTTTTTTGACTTAACTGCTTTTATAGTGACACTAGCCGCAGTTGCCATACAATAAAAGTACATGTTATCCTGTAATTGAACTGGTTCGATTAAAAGGTGGAATTCACCTTTGCTTCTATCGCCTAGAATTTTGTACCGAGATCGGCCTTTTAGGTGAACACTGATGTTTCGATGGTAGAGATTTTTTTTGGATACACCTAGACAAAAATCGTCAATACACCACTGAGGTTCGCCGTGTAAATTGCTAATTTTGCATTTGAGAATTGTTCGATCGCCAATTATGGCTTGCTGGTCTTGAGGATGTTCGACTATCAATTGCTCAGCACTTGTCGAAGATAGCGCTATTAAAAACACTAAAATTCGATTCAGATAAGCCATTATTAGTTTAAATAAAGTTAAACTTTTTTTTTTATTTCAAATTCTTTATTTGTTTAACTCTAAAAAAAAAATTAAAAATTTTAAAAAAAATAAGTAAACACTAAAACTCTTGAGACTGGCAATTGATGGGCTTATGTAATTAAGCGTATTTTTAATCAAAAATACTTAGTTACAATATTTGAATATTCAAAAATATTTTTGTTTGTTATTTAAAATGCCTGATTTAGTCAAAATCATGCAATTCCATACTCGACGAATATTTCTTAAGGGTAGCACTAAATTTTATTGAGTTTGTCAACACCTAACTAAAACCTTTAGCATTCTATTATCGCTTTTGACTGACTTCAATCTCTAAGTCAAAAATGACAAAATTTTCTGTGATCTAAACTCAAAGTCAAGCTACTATAGAGAAAACTATTAATTAAATTAGCTTGCAGATTTGATTTGCTAACACATCTTTAGGTTAGGAGTCCTAATTCAGAATTTATTTTTGTCTCTTCAAATTTGATCTCCGAAGTACTATTCCTTAATTAATTGTTTCTTTTTTTTTTACAAGATTTTTTATTTCTTTGGAGAAACAAAATTTACGATTAGAGCCTAAAATTTAGAAGTGAAAAAGAAAAAAACCTCGAGTTACTTTATTTAGCTCAACTATTTTACTATCAAATCTTAAAGTAAAATAAAGTGAAAAATTATTTTAAGACTATTAGTAATAATATTTATAAAACCAAAAAAATATTAAACTTGAATAATTAACTAATTAAGTGGCACAATATTAAATTAGAAATATATTCTAGAATATGCATACTCAATTTTCGGTAATACTAATTTTAATTTTTGATTTTTAATCTCTTATGATGGTGGCATGATTGTTGAGAATTATTAAGAGCTTTATTTGGAAATTTTGAACTCTCTTCTCATTAAAAAAAAAGCATACAAACTTAAGTTGGTCAACTAATGAGTTGTTAAATATCAAAACGTTGTACTAACCAATGTTTGAGTACGGAACTTTACTGAGAAAATTTCTAATTCTATTTAAAAAAAAAAAACTGAGAGTAAAATTTTGTATTCGTTTAATAGGACAAAAATTCAATTGAGTAAAATATAAAAGATTTTTGAAAAATGATTTGAAAAAATTCTAAAATTTGCTCATAAGACGTAAGTCTGTAAATTTTTATGCTTTTTCAATTAATAGTATAAAATTTGACTAAATTAAATAAATAAATAAATGTAATATTTAAGTTGACTGAAATTTAGCTCATTTAATTAGCAACATAGTAATTTTTTTCATTTTACAAAATTTCTATGTCAATTTTAGCTCAAAACTTTTTTCATTTTAAACTAAAAATTTCCAATATTAAGTAATTTTTTTATAATGCAAAGTTCCTGTTTCATAAAACAAATAAAAAACACAAATAAAATTGTAATATATTGATTTATATATTTAATTGATAAACTTGAAAAGGCAAAAATTACATCCATGTAGATTTATAACATTTTACACAACAAAAAGTGCTTGAATTTAAAAATAAAACTGAAAAAAAAAGCTTTAAAAAAATTTATTTTGAATAGAAAATAAATGAATAAAATTGAGTTAGATTAGCTTAATTTATTGGCATGGTTTGAATAGTTTTAATTACCTAAAATAAATGATTTGAGTCCGTTAAAACAATCGACATAGTTTGCGGTATTTTGAGCATTGAGAGATTTAATCGATTGATAAAGTCGAACAGATAAGTTTTGATTAAGTGTTGTTTTATGTTGAAATAGTTTTACGCATCGACTAGAGTTTATACCTGATTAGACGAAAGATATTTTAAAGTTAAATCGAGACCGAAAGGATAAAAATGTGATTTTTTCTAAGAGAAAGTATTTTTGCTCGGATTCATTCACAAATAGTAATTAATGAAAAACTAACAATCACTTTCAAAGTATTAAAGTCAATTGTTCCAATAGAGGGAGATCAAGAGAAAGCAAAATGCTCATTCGTATTTAATAAAATTAAAACAAAACCCTTAAATTTTATTTCTAGCGTTCACCTCCAAAACTCGATTCGGATTAAATTAGAACAAATATTTTGAATTGCAACCTAAAGAAATTAACTAATTTGGGTTAAGTTCGTCGCTTTAGAATTTATATAATCCTGTGTATAGTTTGTTATTTAGACGCGGTCACAAATGTTGCTCCTGCAGTGATTCGTTTTCAAATCCCCACACTTGTCAATTCAAGAACAATATTAAACAAAAATGTCATAGGCATTAATTAACAACAAGGTTAGAAAAAGAAATTTTTCTAATAACCTTTTTCCTAAGTGGATTAATTAAATTACATAAAATTTAAAATACACTTGTAGCATGGCATAGAATAGATTAGTTTGGATTAGCTTGGAAATTCTAGCTATTCGCGTAAACAAAGAACCCAGGGTTCAAATGAAAGACAAATAAAACGTCTATTTTAGAATTTTTTTTAAAGAGGGACACCTTTTTCTTTTTTTTTGATTTCACACCTTGTTGATTCAAGATTAAAATTTGAATACTTGTCAGAGAGTTTATTTAGCTTGAAATTAATGTACCTTGAAAGAAAATAACCATCGGCCTATTTAACTTATTGTGTATTCGGGATCAGATAATGACTTTTGGATTAGGCCAAGTTTTCGAGGTAGATAAAAAAGATAAAATTAATATAAAAGTTGTCACTTGGAGAAAAATTCAATAGTTAACAAAAACACTCTTAAATCTAGGCCTTGAAGAAGTAAAAAATTTTTTTATTGATTTCTAACTTAAGTTGACAGATGTAATTGAAATTCACTCTAGCTATTAATCGCTTAATGACTAGTTGTTTTGTTCATACGGAACATAATTATAGTGAAATAGTTTTCTATTGATCCACTTCATTCTATGGTCATTATTTAAAGCTATTCAGACAAACAACGTTTTGACCTGATTAACACCAAATATCATTCAAATATCAATATTTGAATCGGAATAAAACTAGCAATAAATGCCACTAGTATTTTAGAAGACTAATTGCTATTATGCAATAATGCAGTAAAATTAAATACTTGGTCAAATACAGAACGCTTCAAACCTTATAAATATTAAGAGTTTTTTTTTCTTGAAAACTTATGATTTATATTGTTTAATTGACTTATGATGATTGTATTATTTAAAATGCTTAATTTTAAAATAAATAAATTTCACTATATAGTATCGATTCTAGACTCTAATATCCCGTAATCCATATTAGCTATTCATCAAATAATAAGCCAACTAGTTTTTGATTTATTCACAAATATAAATATATATATATTTTTTTTACACTTAAAACAAAATTTAATTTTTTTTCTTAGTTTTATTAATATTGTTGCTTTAAAAATGATTGCTTCCGCGTAGTTAAAGCGTTAGTTACTAAATGTAGTTTTTGAAAAGTGTCACTTTTTCTAAAACAATTAAATAAAAGCTAATTACTTTAAAGTTATTTCCTTATGTTGAAAAAAAAGCTTTGAACAATGACTAAGTATTTATTAATGAATGCTAATCTACAAGCCATTTTTGCTCGTAGATCTAATGGTTGTTGGTTAAAATATTAGATCACAGTCAGAAAATAGCATGTCTTAGGAAAGATAAGCTTGGAGAAAAACGAAAACGAAAGATTAAGAATTTTGTTGTTGTTGTTGACTTACTATGATTTAAATCCATCAATCAATCAGGAGAATTTTTCACTAATTTACTTTCATCACAAAACATAATTTAAAAAATTAAATAACAAAAACGGTAATTGAACAATTTAAAAAGAAAAAGATTGCCCCAGGAGAGGCTCGAACTCTCGACCTTCGCATCGCTAAACTGTATTTATAAGTACGACGCTCTAACCGACTGAGCTACTCGGGCTTCAGTTTTAATTGTTTTGATGTGATATTCCAATTCTAAGCACACATGTAGTCAAGTCAATTTGAGTTTGAGTTCTAATCTCAAAATGGAGACAAATAGTCGTTCTTTAAATACGACTATTTTACACTATGTCAAAAGCAAAGAAACACTAGACAAGTTTATTAATCGAAATTTTACAAATAGATAATAACTTATTAAATATTCATTACATTTTTTTCGTTGGCTATTTGATTAAGAATTAGAAAAGTATCCATTTCGTCTTGGTCTAAAGTTTCATTAAATGTTTGACATAAAAATTTGTCATATTTGCTGAATAAAAATACCAAAAAAAAAAAAAGGAATCGACGAGGAAGGGATTCGAACCCTCGCGTGCAAAACACAATGGATTAGCAGTCCATCGCCTTAACCACTCGGCCACCTCGTCTATTTATCTGAATGGAATTTTACTCAAAACTAGTAAATGCATGTTTTTTAAATTAAGAAAAAAAAAAACTATTTTAAAAAAGCTGAGTTTTTATCAGTGATGATCCGAAACAGAATATCGATCACCTAATTGATTGTTATTTTTCAAAGACCAGACTTTGGTTGAATAAATAAACGAATAAAAGCGGTATGTTGATTTTCAACTAAAAACTGACCGAATTCTGAGCATTTAGAAATTTGCAAGTTTACATTAATTAATCAATCATATGTTATATAAAAAAAAATATTAACGAAAATTTACTATTTCTATAATTTGAAATAAAATTGCTTACTTTGTTTATAATCAATCAAAAATTTCTTATCTTAAAAATTTACTTAATGGATACAAAAAAATTCAATTCTTATTGCTCTAGTTTCTTATTGATGACTAGCATTTATATTTTTTTATTAACTGATAATTAATACTAACCATACAGTGATTTTAAACCGGTCTAGCATGTGCATTTTACCACTCATTGCTCTGTATGCTTAAATTATAGCTTTTCGCGCTATCAATCAACAAAACATCAAAAACTGGACTCCTAGTTGATAATCCCTAAAATCAACGTCTGAAAAATAAACTGAATAATAAAAGAATAATTAAGATGTTATCAAGTTAACTTTGTAAGATTTACCCAGTTGACAGTATTAAAAAATATATTAAAATGAGTTATCCGATTTCAAAATTTATTTGAATCAAATTGACACTTAAAAATATTAAAACAAAAGGTATACAAATATGTTACAGATAAATTAGTCAAGAAAAAAAAAGCTCCATTCACTTCTGAAACCTATTGTAAATCCCAAATGATCAAATCAACTATTTTAATAGACCAACTATTTTAGTGATGAGTTTGAATTTCATTCAATTAAGAAAAAATATGATCGCACCAAGGATCGAACTTGGGACCTCCTGTGTGTTAGACAGATGTGATAACCACTACACCATGCGATCTTACATCATAGATAGAACTCAAAAGGCCAAAAAAATATAATTAATTGATGAAATGCGCTTTTAATACTAAAAAAGCAATAGAACAAAAAATAAAAAGAAAATATGGATGCGCATGCAAATTTACAAAGAGCTCACGAAGAGATAGTAAACAAGACGGTTGATTGAGTTAAATAAACTTTAATTTGAAATTCTAACCAAAACCAAATGCATTGCTATTAATTTTACGTTTCATTTTCTGAATAAATAAATGTATTACAAATTATAGTTCTTTTTTTTTTGTTTAATTAGAATAGAATTTAAACTTGAGCTATCGTATATTTAAAGGATAAAGAAGTATCAGCAGTAGGAGAGGCACATATGAACCAAATAAAAATAATAACAATAATAGAGCTCTAAGAAAAGAATGTAAATTTCAAATGTTCAGATGTTCCAATTAATTTGAAAATATTTCAAGATCGCTTTGTAAACAAACAGTCCATTCATCTAAGTAGTCTTAAATCAAGTAAAGAAAACATTAAACAGAAATTTAAGTTCTATACACGTACTTAAATAAAGTCGATTCAGTGATTAATTTTTAGTTTATCTAAATAAATGATCCAAAACGGAATTAATTAAAACCATTAGAATTGGGGTCCTAATAAAGCACGCAATCCGATTAAATATCCCATTTTCTGGATGCCTTTCTCTTAGATTTATTTTATCACTTTAATGCACAATAAATCTAAATAATTTCTAAATAGAAGAAGCTTTGAGCTTTAGTTAATTAAATTTTGAGGCTATTAATCTAAATCTTTGCATCATTCTTATCTAAATTATTTGAAAGTTGCATAAAAAACATGTTTATTTTATTTTATTAATAAATACCTAAGAAACACTACTAAAATTCTAATTGCTTTAAAAAAATATATATCTTGGTCTTAAGACAAGTGTTTAAGTGAGTACAAATTGGATCAATAAATCGATAAAATAAAATAAGAAAAAAATTTAAAATATTTGCTAAACAAACAGTTTTATCAGGGCCATAAAATATTCTCTCTTAACCTTTCATTCCGAATAGTTATTCGGATAATTCACATCTTGATAAGACAAATCATGATAAGTCACATACAGTCTGTTAATTTTATTGCTATCTAGAATTATCTAGTCATGAAAGGCGTCTAGTTCATGCTTGGCATTTTAATGATTGAAAAAAAATCGGGGCTGACCGGGAATCGAACCCGGAGCCTCTCGCACCCGAAGCGAGAATCATACCACTAGACCATCAGCCCGTCATCTACCTAAACAGCTTTGGAAAACTAAAACAAAAAAAGCAAATAAGTTCATTTACGCTACTTTATCTTGAGTTAATATTTTTTCAAATCAATTATAAAACTGGATTCTAAAAGCAATAAATTAGTTAAATTTATCTTATAGTTAAAACAATAATCGTAAAATTCATTGAGAATGTAAATAAACAAATTCAATTGGTGTTGGCAAATCAATTTAAGTGCTAAGGATATTACGCAATAAATTGAAGGGATTTTTTTTCTTAATATTTTAATAAATTTACACAAGTTTTTTTATTTAATATGAGTATAAAATGATAGAATCAAATAATTCATTTAAAAGATAAATCAGGATTTTTTTTAAGGGCCAATTTAAATCTTTAGTTCTTTGTCCTAGTTGTATCGGATAATTTATTTTTTTCCAAAAAAGATTTATTTTAGGGAAAAAAATGATGCTGACTAAAAATAAAATTTTTGTACCAAAAACATTTGACCATTTTTCCTAACATTTGCATTTAAAAAATTACCAAAGAAAATTTATATTTTTATATTATTTTGACTGAAATTTAAGCTTGAAATTATTTTATTACTTATATTACAATTATATTTTGAAAAGTTTTCTTGATAAACAAATCCTTAACTAGTTTTGCTTTAAAAATTATTCTATCAATTAAATTTAGCATTTGAATTATTTCAAAATGAACTTTATATTAAATAAATTATGTTTTTTTGCCATTAGTTAGTAAAAGTTCTTTAAAAATTCGAATAGATTAAAAAAGCAAGTTAAAATCAAATAATTAGGAAAATTTTTTATTGATTGAGTAAAAATTTTAGCAAAGCTAAATATTCAAATAAGTGAAAATTTAAAAAAAAATCAAAAGTTTTTTAATAAAACTAAACACTTATTTATTTTAATTTGATTAATTGAATAAAATCAAAATTTTAATAAATTATTGAATTTTCTAAAAATTTCAAAAAAATTAAAAATTATGACTTTTTATCCATCAATATTATGAATATTAATTAATTTTTTTTGCTTTCAAAGATTTTCTATCTGAAAAAGATAGGGTCATTTGCTAGAACTTTGTTCTTCTGTATAGTTGGTTATTTAACACTATTTTAGGCCGGTGAATTTGAATACACTGGATCCTCTGAGTCCAAGCCTTTAAGACTTCATATCTTGATTGGCACCATTGCATTCTCCTCGGGCTGATAGTTGTTTTCTTCATTAGATAGTCAATCAGCAATAGGAAAAGAGTCTGAAAGAGTATGCAACCTTCCTGACTGGTTTTCTAAATTTAATTTTAATATTTATTTGGAATTTGAATTTTCTATATCGGACAAAAATTTGATATATTTTCCAAAAAAAATGAATGGAATTTAGAAATAAATTTTTCAGAATTTTTCAATTTTTTTAAATAAAATTTTTATATATTTAACCAAGAAACTTCCTTGAAGGGCTAAATAAATTTTAGAACCTAATTTATTCTAAACCTTTATATTTTTTTCATCTTAATCCAAACAATATAATCTGTTTATAATTATAGACCTTTAGATATAATTATCTAATCTTAATTTGAAAATTGGTACGTATTTATTGTAATATATCATTTTTTAAATTGTTTCGTTGATATTGAAATCTTTTTTACTAAGTTTTCCAGTTAAAATTTATTTAGTCAAATTATTTTAATGAAAGTTAACTTTTATTTTCGGAAAAAAAAATTTTCTTTTATATGAACTTTAATTAAATAAATGAAAAAAGCTTAGTGAAAAAAATTTTCTCAACCAAACATCAGAATTGTTGAAAGAATTGATACAAAAAATAAAGCTGTTTATTTTGACAAATGGGAAATGAAATATTATATTTATTATTTTTAAATTTATTTTACTAAAAGCTAAAATTTGATAATAAATTAAATGTTATAAATTCAAAATATTTTATTCATCTTATTTGAGAATTATATTCACTAATTTTTTGGAAATAATTACAAAATCTTAAAATAAAATTCTAATAATGAATATTTTATACATATAAAATCAAATGCGAGTGTTTTTCCTTTTGTCAACCAAATCCAGATAGTTATTTATTGTTTAATCTTTGCATTACAATATTCTTTACTATATTAAATAAAAATAAGCTCTTATAAATGTGAACTTTTTCTTTTAACTAAAAGAATGAATCAATTAAATATCAGTTTACAAAAAAAAATTTATATTTTTTTTTTCATTTTCAATTTTTATCACTTAGCAACAGTTATTTTATTTACAAATTTACAACTTAAATAATATCTCTCTTGTCTTTGAATCTTTGTCCTAAGAGAGTTTGACTAAAGAATAGCATTAATAAAAAATATTAACAAAGTTTCAACCTTATTTATTTATAATATAATTAGTTGTTTTTCTAAAATAAATTGATATTTTTGACAATTATTCCTATGATTGAAAGATTTTAAATTTACTTAAATTTTTTAATATTACTTTAAAACTGAGCCCTTCGAAAATAAACAATATGATTAAAAATAATATTTTTTAGTAAAATTTATTTTTTTACCGTCACAAAAATTTAAAAATTCACAGGACTGTAAAATGGAAATTAAAGAAAAAAATGTTACCAAGTTTATTTACATAATTTCAGTAGTTTTATGAATCAATATTATAGATTAATTTATACATAAAAAATAAAATAAAATTAATTTAAATTTTGATAATTGACCATTTTGTTTCAAAGTCTCAAAAAAAGCCAAAAAGTGATCAGAAAAATTTCATAGCCAAATGTGAATCATTTTTAATTTAGAAAACTAATTTATATCTTATTTTTATTTTTAAATAAATGTTACTAATCCAAGCTTGCCAAAATTAGTAAATGTTTAAAAATATTAAAATTCACTAAAAAAGAATAAACCATATCAGAAAATTTAAAATGCAATCAAGTTATTTGTTTAATATTGTTCAGATTTTGAAAGTTTGAAAGCTTTTAGATCGAATACACTCTGCTTTTTCCTTAATCCGAGCTCATCTCTTGAAATCAGTTTCAAATGTTTGTTCACTTTTATATTTTTATTAAAATTACTCATCACGGGGCTGAAAGGGCTAATATTTTATTTTAATTATATTTCAACCATGTGGACTGAAAAGAAGGCTCTGACATTCGGAACTGTCCTGGAAAAACTTTCCTAAATTATTTTTTAAATAAATAAATAACAAAAACACTCCTGTGCACAATCAAATTTTTCCCATTCAATAACCGATATTTAAAAAAATTCTCAAAATTGAAATGCTAGAAAAAAGATACGATAAGCTATTTGAAAACTTAAGCCTTTCTAAGTCGTCTTATTTACAGTCAAAAAGAAGACGAAGACATGTTTAACTACAATAAAATTGATCATAAAAAAATTCAACGCCCCAATGGTGGCCCCTGGTTATAACATAAAATAATAATGGAAAAATAATTAAATAATAATGACTTTATTAATAAATGACTGTTTCTAGCCTAGACAAATAATAAAGAAAAGGAAAGAAATAATAACAAAAATTATATTAAATCATTATTTTTTCTATTTAATTAATTTTATGTATAATATTTTACACAGTGTTAAATACTAACGATATGAGATCATAGTCTGTCAAACTGTAGACATTTAAGTTGACTAGATTCGGAGTTGTGGTTATTGAGAGAACTGCGATGTTGTAGTTATTATAATGGTATTCAATGTTTGACTTTGTCTGAACTGAACTAATTCTTTTGTCTTATAACTCTATTTTAAATCAGTTCTTTTTAAATCTATTTTATTTTATCAAAACTATTTAACATGGGACTGAAAGGGGCCATTCCAAACTGCCCGGGGCACTCCCCAAACTATTATAACAAAAAAAATTGATTGTTCAAATTGTTCATAATGAGTTTTTCTGATTTGTATGATGATTGATGATTCAACATTCAATTAATAATAATCTAAAATTTAGTCTGATTTATCTCTTTTCGAAAATTAATTTTCTTTTATATCTTTATTTCATGGGTTCAAAATTCAATCATAAGACTGAAAAGAAGGCATTAGTCGAACGCCATTCTAAGCGACCAACGCTCAGCTTAAATTATTAATAAACAGATATGGCCTAAAAAAAACTCTAACAAATAATGAAATTGAAAAGGATAGGGTTAGAGTCCCTCATGATAATTAAGTATCCGTTAGCGCATTCAATCTAAAGCTACTATTATAAAAAGAAAAAAAGAATTTCCAATTTTTATTTTTTATCTAATTTTTTAAGACAAGGTCCTATGCAGTTCGGGTTTTTTTCCAATTTATTTTATTTTATTTTAAATGCTTAAGTACACTCATTTACTAGAAGGAAGAACCTATCCAACAGTAAATGAGTTATGTCACGTTAACTGCAAAAGCAATTAAAAATTAACAATTTATATTAAAAAAATCTAAATTTAAAAAAAATAAATAAAAAACATAAAAAAATTATCTATAAAATTTAAATTTTAACAAGTCTAAATTGAAATTCGGAAAATTTTTAGTAAATTTATAAAAAAATATCGTCTCGTAGGATGTACAGTTCGTTTTTGAAAAATTTCATATCACCATAAAAATCCAGATCCATCTTCCAAATTCATTTTCAAATAAATAAAATAGTCTTCGTTAGTGTTGTGATGTGGACAGTGTAAATAATCCTGGTAAAGGTAAAGAAAAGAGTTGACAAGAGATTTTAAAAAATAAATGGACCGGAATTGAATGAAATTTTTCATTAAGAAAAACCAAAGAAATTCAATTAATATAATTTTTTTTCAATTTAATAAAATTTTTTAATTTTAATCTAATTTTATTTGAATGAACACATTTTTTTCTTCCCATTTTATACTATTTATATTTCTCTTTTTTACTTTTTTTTTAAAATCTTTCTACTCTAGAAACTCGAACTTTTTATTTTTTCCCTTTTTAATCAATGCTTTGTAACAATTGGGTTTAAACGAAGGCGCAAGCTATTCGGACGAACCTGGGGTCCGCCCCAAAGTATTTTTTTTTTATTTTATTTTAATTTTATTTGAATTAATCATCAAAAATTTTTGAAAGCATCATAAAAAAAAAAAGACAAATAAAGTCTACAAATATTATCTGTAAAAAAAAAATAGCAAATCAAGAAAAATCGTTCCCCGGGATTTTTCCAAGATTATTTTAAAGAAAAAAAAAAGAAAATTGTCATAATTAGCCTAGTAAGACATCCAGATCTTTAATTTAATTAATGAAGTAATGTGATCATGAGACAAGAGGCTAAGTGATTGATGCTCAGTTGTAATTATACAAAAAAAAACATCTGAAAGTCCGAATGATGCAATTAAGAGTATCTCAGACATGACCAGAGCCCTTGTCGACTGAAATTCGAGTCTACCTTGCCGAGAAGATAAAACAAATAGTTTCAATTAAACACAAAAAAGGAGAAAAAAGAGAAAAAGAGAATGAGAGAGAGAGAAAAAAAATAAAATTAATTTGACTCTTTTTTATTTATGTGTAAATAAAGAATTTTAAAATGAAAAACGAGAAGAAAATACCTCTAATTGATTACATTCATAGTTTATTGTTTTTATTAATTATGTCAAATGAGAGTTTATTTACTTTTTGTATTTTTTAGAGTTAATAAAAATTTGCAATTGAAAAGAGCCGTCTGTTGATTTTTGACGTCGATTTGTTCAAGACGAGATTATCCCTAAACTAACAAAAGAATCCAAGTCCTAGGCCTGAACACTAAACATACATTAACTAAATTAACAATTATTTCAATCACCGAGGAGACCAGCTAACCCGTAATTAAAAATTCACTTGTTCATCATTATCTAGCTAATTATCAATTGTATAACTTGATTGACTTAAATCCAAGTCCATTTAGTTTTAAAAAGGTTAAATGGAATCGAATATTTTAGCACTAAACACAAATTAAAATATCAACATTTAAAGAACGAAAAATAGAAAAAAAGAAAAAATTAATTTTTCTAAATTAGCTAGTTGGTTCGGCTTTCGGGACACTCGCATACGGCCTCGAGATGTCCCAAGCTTAGGTCGCCCAATCCTTCATTCACACATTCTTCTTTCTTGACCAAGTCGTCAAGTCAATAAAAATATTTTTGAGCAATATTATTGAACAAAAAAGGTCAACAATAAGCATATTGAGCATATATTAAGTCATAAAACACTCAGCTAGCATTAGAAATCTAATTAGTCTAAGCCAAATCATCCAATCACTTTTCTAATTTATTTTTGCCTAGGCCAATAAAAATATTTTTCTTTTTTAATTTTTATTTATATATTTAGAATAAATAAAAATAAAATAAATTTTTGTTATTATTAAAATTGAAAATTTTCTTTTCTTTCTTTTTTTTTTTTATTTTATTTTATTTTATTTTAAATTAAAAGAAAAAAAATTTTAATAGAAAAATGGATTATCATGCCCAAATATCGAATGTTGCTTCTTCTAATGTATATCAAACATATCCGCCTCAGTTCGACTCGTTTAGTCAATTTTCTACTTATCATCATCAGCCGCAGTTTTACTATCAAAATTATTCTGTTCAAAACGAGACTGAGTCGAACGATGACGACTCCAAGTCAAAGCTAAATGAAAGCTTGCAAATAGACGACGAGTCGAGTGACTCGTTTGCATCCAAAGACACAAACACTATCATCTATTTAAGAGTAAAAGATCAACAAGTGATTCAATTTAGTCTAACACAGCTTAAGTGTATAATCGAAGCATTGCTTCAAATAAACAATTTGAAAAAAGTGCGCTCATTGTTGAACATGTTGAGCATTGATGTTCATAAGGGAAGTGTTCTAGTTGATCAAGCTAATTTGAATGATGAGCAAACAATCAAGTTTTTGTCCAGACACGACAGTATACTAAAGTGCCGAGCTGCTCTTTTGCTAGAAGAGTGCAAATTCAAAGAGTTGTACACCTTGCTGGAAAATCATCAGTTTGATTTCTGTCATCATAATGATTTACAGGTTATATGGTACAAGGGCCATTATATGGAGGCACAAAAAGTTCGTGGTAGATCGTTGGGCGCAGTTGATAAGTATCGCATAAGGCGCAAATTTCCTCTGCCTAAAACCATTTGGGACGGAGAGGAGACTATTTATTGCTTTAAAGAAAAGAGCAGGCAAGCGCTCAAAGACTGTTACAGACAGAATAGATATCCAACTCCGGATGAGAAGAGAGCTCTTGCCAAGCGCACTGGTCTTACATTGACACAAGTTAGCAACTGGTTCAAGAATAGAAGACAACGCGACCGGTCAACGTCCAGAGCTACTTGTAACACTATCACTCCAGCATTGTCTACTTCGTCTTCTTCCTCATCCAACTCGTCCTCCAATGTTAACAATTGTTTCAGCTACAATTCGGCCTATTATGGCAACATGCCTAAAAGAAGCAGATTGAGTATGTTCAATGAGGACATTGGATCTAATCATATTAAAATTCCAGTGGGAAATTTTTTATAAGTTTTTTTTTTTTGTTTTTTTTTTTCAAGTCTTCAAAATTCCGCTTTGTACGTTTTTATATTTGTTTAAATTTTTTGTTAATAAAGATTAAATTCTAATTAATAAATTGAAATGATTGAGAATGTTTTTTTAGCTTTTTTTTTTCTTACTATTTTTCGATAAAAATTTATTAAATTGAAAATTTGATAAAAAGACACATCATTTTGAATAACTTTAATCTTTATTTTAGTTTTTTTTTTTTTTTTACAGACTTAATTTAAATCTTTGGCACTTAAAAAAATAAAAAAAATTTTCCTTTTTTTTATTAACTTAAATTGCTTGTCGATTCACAAAAAAATTTGACTCTATTCGTAAACTAACGAAACCATGAGTGTTAGTTAACATGGGGCCTAGTTTTTTATATTGGATGGATATAAAGGAAAACAAGTTGATTTATTTTTAAATTATTGATAATTACTAAAACAATTCAATTGATTTTTGAAAATTTTCAACACATCTAGGTCTATTATTTTTACAAATATTGGAATAAAAAAATTCATATCAAATTTTTTAAAATAAATTTAAAGCTATTAATCAGCTTTATCATTGAGCTTCAAAATTCGACCTTTTATGTGAAATAAGAATCACAAATGAAAATTTAACTTTTTTTTTTTGTTGACTCTAAAATACAAATGTTAATTATTATTTGTCTGTTTTTGAATCAAAAACTTAAATATTTACTAAAATCTAGGAATAGTCAGTAAGTTTAATTATAAAAGAAAATCTTGATAATAGTACTGATAATTTTAATGTTATTTAGCAATTTTTGATATTAATAAAATCAAGTTAATAGAATTTTAGGATAAAAATTGCTAAAAAAATTAATTTGAGAAAATAATTAAATATTTTATTGTGCATTTAAAGTAATTTAGAATACTTAAAGTTTCAGATAACATATTAAATTTTAAAAAACACAGATTTAAAATTTTAATTAATTTTCTAAGCCTCTTTATTTATCAAATTACCGTTCATTTATTAAAGCCGGAATTTGATAATTATAACGAGTCGATACGCATAGTAGATGAACAAGTGGATTTTAATTCGCCAATACTTGAGAGAATAAAAATATTAAATAGGTGCTCGATCGGTATTTTTAAAGCAATAGCACTTAATTTAGAGGATTAGTCGTGATTTCTATGAATTTATGACTCAGCTAAAATATAATTTGTTGATCAAGACGAGGGCTGATGGTCTAGTGGTATGATTCTCGCTTCGGGTGCGAGAGGCTCCGGGTTCGATTCCCGGTCAGCCCCGATTT
>VANL01000366.1:0-38387 GCA_006352455.1 Brachionus sp. 'Tiscar' | reverse complement strand
CGTAAAATACAACAAATAAACAATTTAAGATAAATAAAATAACCAATTTCTAAACTTTTGCAACATACTGTATATTTGTCAACAAGTTCAAGAACCGATACGACGCCTTTCGGTCTAGTCAACAATCTTGAACATGAAGATTTATTTATAAATTTTCTCTTTTACAGCTTTTTCTATGTTGTTTTCTATGTGTTATGTGTAAGGAGCTACCATAGGTGACCTCCTAGTAGGTTTATTATCTAGTCTTGCTGTAGCTTTTATATATTATTATATTTGGTATTAGTAAAATTGAAAAATAGTGGATAGTCAGACTATTAAACACATTATTGAATCTAACTTCTATTTCTTTACTAAATCTTTATTAATGTATCTTCCAGGAACTACTAAATTTTTACAAAAAAATACCAAAATTTACAATTAATAAAGTTAAAAATTATAAGCTTTTATAAAAAATAGTTTAAAAATTTCCTTTTTTGAAAATCTTAAATTTCTTAAAGAACCTTTTAAATAAAAAAAGGTTAGGGTTATTTTCATTTAGTGCAATTTTTTTTTGTTGAAAATTTTATTAAAATTAAATAAATGAAGTGTTAATCAGTCGACTACAATAAGGCCACTAGCCTGTTGATTTACCTTGAAATTGAAAATTGATTTAAAAAATTTCAAAAAAATTAAAATTTTGTTTTACTTTAAAAAAATATTAGTCCAGACATCGAGACTTGTGACTTTTAATAGGGAAATATGTAGCTGTTCGTTCAATTTACAGAATTTATTTTTAGCATTAGCTTGTAAAATTTGCAATTCTAAATTTTTTTTTGTAAAAATGTTTTAAAATAAAAAAATTTTTTTTTTAAATTTATTTTAAAATTTTATTTTATTGTGAGAGTTCGCTGTTTTTCGGCATGTTGAACAAGCTTCTCACGAACAAACAACCCTTTTCTCTTTCTCACATTGTTCATATATTTTCTAGCTTGATTTTCAAAATCAGCTTTTTCGCCAAATAGCAAAAGTTCTTCATCTGTCTTAGGCTCCCAATAAGGGTCAATGTCTATTGTTTCAAAATGACTAAATTCCAAATTTAAAGTAGCCAAACCGCTAGTTCGCTTTCTAACTTCCTCGGATAGGCCAAAACTATCTGCCACAGGAATAAAGGCAATTATTAAAAACATACTAGTATTATCTTTCATTGTTTCTTCAATTATTTTTGCATTACGTTTACCCAGCACGGCATACAGCTTGCCTAATGCTTCTGAGCTAACTGTCATTATTTCGCATTTGTACATGGCGGCCATAAGTCGTCTAGGCTGGGCTTCGAATGCTTTTTTACAAGCTTCTTTTGCCAATGATATGCATTGTGCTGTCAAACTTGACACCGAGGCTTTAGCTCTTTTTTCTAAAGACAAATTTGTGTCAATACTTCCAGTATCATCTTCAAGCTCATCAGACAAATTTAGCTTTTCGTCCAATTCTTCTTCTAAGTCTTCGGAGCGCTCAAATTTATTCAAAAAAAAAATTACACCCTGCATTGGCTCTTCACATAGCGGACCTTTTGAAGTAGCTAAATTGAATCCAAAAACAATGCTACTCTCAAAATCTTTTAAAAATGTGTCATTTTTTGCCAATACTGAATTTTCAAAATATGACCATATACTGTTTGATTTTTCATTTAAGCAATTAACAAGCAAATTAGGACCTAGTCCATTGGGACCAAATGATATAATTCTATCAATCATATCATGCCATTCTTTTTCTTTAAAATAATCATCTCTTGAGCAAAATTCTTTCAATTTGTTTCTTAAATTATGTTTAAATTCATTTATCATTGAGCGAATTTCGTTCTGAAAATTAAAAGTTCTGTCTTGATTAAATTTGTTCAATATTGAAATAACATTTGAGTTTTGATTTAAAAATTTCACAACTTCAGTTGGAAGAGCTCTGGCCTTGATGCTTATTCGAAGTTTTTTATCATTTGAGGATAATTCAACAAGACCACCAGGCCCTATCATCATATTTCCTGTTGTTTCTTCACCATTTTCATTTGATTCTTGCACTGGCTCGCATATTTTTATTTTCTCATTAGCCAAATCAATTGTCGGAGGTTGAACAATTGTTTCTTTGAATGGCACAATCGGCTCGGACACATTTACCTCGCATTTGGCGAATCTCTCGACCAAGTCTTCAACACAACGCTGTAAATGGACCTCTCCAGCAGTGCACAATACATGTTCGCCATTTGATTGAACATATACCTCAACACATGGATCAGATTGATTTAGAAGTTTTAGGCCTTTTAGTAAATCTTTGATTTTAGATGGATTTTTGGGTTCGATTGAAACTCGCACAATAGGTGCTGTTTGCATGTATAAGCTTATAAAACTTGGACAAAACAGTGTTGTTGATAGTGTGGCTGACTTTAAGACTATGTTTTCTAGACCACCGATTGCAACTATGTTTCCGCACGGCACTTCCTCAATTGGCTCAAGCTCCCGGCCCATCATCAAATACAAATCTTTAACTTGAAACTTGGTAACATGTTTGGATATGGCTTTTATTTCTTCTTCGGATGAATTTAAATCAATATTCTTTTTTTTATTTAAATTTTTTTAAGATAATAAAAAATTATTGGGAAAATTTTTTTTTTTACTTTTCCTATAAAATTTTCAGGATTATGTTTGGGTGATAGAATAAAAAGAGTTGAATCTTTTTTCAAAGTTCCACTATAAACTCGAGCAAAAGCCAAAAATTCAAGATCGTTTTCATTTTCTTGCTCTTGAACAATTTGCTCGGTTTCAGTTTTTGGTTTCAGTTGACCATTGGCTTCTAAAAGCTTTTGTTGACGAATAGCTTCTCGTTTTTGAGCTATTTCTTCGGCAGTCATTATTTTTCTTTAAAAAAAAAATTTATTTATTTTTCATTAAAATATAGAATAAAGCAGTCACTTTTTGGCAATGTTTTCTTTTTCAGTAGCAAAAATTTTTGAGACAAAAACAATAACTGGTTTTTCTTGGTCAGATTTACAATTAATAAAATCTTCTTTTAAAGCTTGAGTTTCAAGCGGAAGTGTTTTGAATGGTTTCATATTAGAGCAGATGAAATTTTCAACTTTTTCACCTGTTATCTCAAGCGGACTTGGTAAAATTTCTGTTATCATATCAAGTAAATTACGCCCCAGTGGCAACCAATTGAATAAAACAGCTTGAACTGGACCTCTCGGATCACCATATTTCAATTCTCTTGGACTGATTTTTATATTCAAAGATGAGATTATTTTTTCAGTCATTAGAGTGTCTCTAAAAATTAAGATTACTTTAAATTAATAAATAAAATTTATTTCTAAAAAACTCTATGAAAAAAGTTTAAAATTTTAAAATATTAATTTCTAAATCTAAATGACCATTTTTATATTGTTTCTTTTTGGTTCAGATTTATTTTTAAATTAAATTACTTGAAAATGTATTTTTAATGTAAATAATCAAATAAGAAAAAAATACCTCAACACTATCAAGATTTTAATTTTTACAATTTATTTTAGAATCTTCTTTTATAATTAAATAACTTTATTAATAAAAAGTGTTCGGTACCGTCAAAAGTTCATGTTGGACGTTTTGATGGCCGCGAGGGAAAAATTTTTTTTCACTAAAAATAAATGATTTTTCTTTTACTCAATTCTTTTCTCTAACATGTTTGTTTTCACATCCGGCCACCAAAACGGCCAACACCAATTTGTAGAATTTGTAAAAGCACTAATTTGTAGAATTTTTTTTTCTCTACAATTTGATATATGACACTCGGCATAAAAATATAATTTACTTTTAAATATTTATAAAGAAAAAGCTTCCTCTAAAAAATAAAAAAATAAAAGTCGGTGCAAAAGTTTAGAAATTCGGCTAATCCTAAAGTTTTAATAGAAGACAAAAGTATGCTGCACTATATTGCAGTATTTTTTAAAATGTATTTTATCTTAATAAATTTGGATTTATCAAAAAATGAAAAATTTTTTTTTATTTTTGTTCAAAAAATTCACGCTATTGTGAATTTCTAGAACAAAAATTTTTCATTTTTTGATAAATCAAACTTAATTGAAATAAAATAGGTTAAAAAAAAATACTGCAACTTAGTGCAACAAATTTTTTTGCATCTCTTTTACCTAGAATAATTTTGCTGATGTAAATAAAGACAGAAAATAAGACATCAATAAGATTTAAATTGATTATTGATTTTGTTTACTTAAAAAAAGAAAATAAATTTTTTATTTCAGGTAAAAAGTTGCAAAAAAGTTTGTTGCACTAAGTTGCAGTATTTTTTAAAATGTATTTTATTTTAATAAATTTTGATTTATCAAAAAATGAAAATTTTTTGTTCTTTTTGTTTTGTATTTTCAAAATATCAAAGCTTTTAGATTCTACGAAGAATAAATTCTATTTTTTTAACCTTTATTTTTGAATAATTTAAACATGTAACAATTTTAATTTATCATTTTCTTAAAAATTAGACACACTAACTTAATGTTTAAACCTATAAAAGATTAGCTGTTTCACTTCAAATCTTAAATTTAAATTCTTAAATAAAAATTCGGCCCAACTTATTTTTTTTAATAATTTGACTTTAAATTTAAAAAAAAAAACACAATCTTTTTAACAAACCTTCTAGTGTAAACTGAATCGTATACTTGCCACAAGTTTTCCAATATTAGCTGAACAAATAATGGTTTTTTTGCTTTACTCTTAATATTAAAGCTGTTTAAAAAAAATTTCCATATTAAAAAGTAGTGTGTATACTTGAGCATTTTTCATTATTCTCTTTGTCTTTGTGTTCAAGTAATAATCGCCCCAAAGAGTTTCGAGTAGTGATTCTTTTTTGAAGCCCAGTTTGGCTGAGTAGAGATCAGCAAAATTATTTATACCGAAACCCCATCCATCAAGTGAACTAGCAAAAAATACATTATTGTACTTGGGTGAAAAGTACAGCTTTGATTCATCAATATTATCATCCCATTCCTTCATTACATTTTAAATTAGAAAAGAATAAATGAAAATATATTCATACCACAGTTTCGTCTGATTCATGCTGACTCAATTTGTACTAGGATTTTATTTAAAAAATAAAATTTATTCCATTTATTTATAGTTGATTTACATTTTTTTCCAGAAGCAATGATGTGAATTGCTGAGCCACAATGGCATTGAATTGCTCCAGAATATTTTGCAAGTGATTATAAGCTTCGATTGGAGTCAATTTCAATTCAAGTATTAACCGATCAATTTTGTTAAAAATTAAAACAAGCTTTAGGTTTTCTAACCATGCTTGTCGTAAAACGGCATGAGTCTAAAAATGTTTGATTGGAATTAGAATTAAAAAAAAAAGAATAGCAAACTTACTTGAGGACATATGCCCTCGCAAACATCTATTAAAATAGCTGCTCCGTCGCAAAGACGAACTGCAGTTGAAACCTCTATTGAAAAATCTACATGACCAGGACTATCAATCAGATTAATAACATAATTTTGATTTGCTTTTGAAAAAAAATGAAAAAAACTAAAATTATTTATTTTAAAATTACTTTTAGAATGAGTGTGTATTAAAGATATTGCGCTTGATTTCATTGTGATGCCTCTCTCTTGCTCGTCAGGTCTACTATCCATATAGCGTAGCTTTAAAAAAATAAATGCTTAATTACAGCTTTACTTGATATTATTTGTTACTTACTTTTCCAGACATTTTTGAAGAGATTATGCCATTTGAAGCTAAAAGAGAATCAGCAAGGGTTGTTTTTCCTTTTTTTTTTGTTAAATTAGATATTATTTAAATATTAATTTTTAATTTAGAAAATAAACCATGGTCAACGTGAGCTAGTATACAAAAATTTCGAATATTTTTTGTATTTTTTTGTAATTGAACAATAGATAAATTGTCTCTTCGATACATTCAAAATATTTCTGATGTGAGATTTAAAAAAATATATATATATTCAATTTGAATCAAAAAATTATTAGTTTAAAACAAATTTTAAATGATATTGAAATTTTTTTTTTTTCGATTAAAAAATTTCACATTATTTTGTAATATTTAGACGCATTTTTTTTGTCTTAAGTTTTTTTATTTTCAAATATTAAATAAACGACAATTTATTCTCTTTACTTTAGTAATTAACTTTACAATATGTTTTAAAAAATTGATTTATTTTTTAGTATTTATTAATATGACAATTAATATTTTTTGCTGAAAAAATTTATCTTTGAACAATTCCGGAGAAAATTTGCTTTCCATCAACTTGATAAAAATTTTTTTCACCAGCAGCTGATTTTAAGAAACATTTTCCATAGTTCCAATTGGAATATGTAAGATAAGTCCAGGCTCTACAATTTAAATTTTTTTTACAAAGATCACAACATTCACCAATAGTATTGACAACTTGTCCTAAGCTGTACAAATCGTTTCCAATGTAATCGAAATTGCCCATAATTGTACATTCTTTTTGTTGATAAGCCGTAGTTGAAGCTAATATTGTAGATGTGAGTAAGGATTTTTTAGCAACTCCTGAAAATAAAGGCCCTGAAGACACAGTTCGCTCTTCGCCAATTCCATATTTCAAAAAACACTTTCCGTTAATTGGCAAAAATGTCCATGCAGTGCATTGAACAGTTCTGTGACAGAGATTACAACATTCGCCTACTGTAGCCACTATTTGCTCTGAAAGATCCTTACCAAAATAGTCTACATTATACACAAATGTGCAGTCTTCTGATATGGCTAAGTTTAAAATTGATAGAAATTTTATTAAATAAATAAAATATTTCATTTTTTTACTCAAATCTTTTCATTGTTTTGACTATTTATATACTACATAACATTCATTAAATTAAAGTAAAATTATCCATCCTGAAAAAACAACGTGAGTTTTTATTATTTATTTGGTTTCGTTTTACCTTTCAAGTTCTAGTTTTAAATTCAATTGATTTAATAAAATAATTTTAATGTCGTAAGTTAAATATTTATTTAGATTAAATTCCAATATAAATTAAAAAGTACTTTTTTAATAAAAAGAAGGAAAAATTTAATTTACTTCTAAAAGTTTTTTTGTAAAACGATCTTTTATTTTATCAAAAATTTTTAGACTTAGAAGGTTATGATTGTTTCTTTCAAAATAGAGCCTACTCAAAAATAGGATTATTTACAAAAATATATTTAAGAACAAAGAGGTTACACTGATCGAATCAAATGATGAGTCAATCGAATTATTTTTAAAACTATTAAAATCAAAATCTTAATTATTTGCTTCAATTTTTATGAAACTTTAAAATAAAATATAATTTTGTGTTATTTATAATCAATGATAAAAATATTTTTTGATTTTATTTATTAGAAAATGACTTTATTATATAAAAAAAAAATACAAAATTATTAAAATTATTGATAAATTAAGAAAAAAAAACTAAATAAATAAAATTTTATTAATTAATTAATTTTTTTTATCAGATTACCACCAAAATCAAATAAAAATTGGTAAAAAAAAAAGGATTTATATATATATATATATATTAATATTTTTTGCAACCATTTGGACAAAAAAAACTGTGCTAATGTCTGATTTAGCTTATAGTATCTTATTTATTTATTTGTTTTCTGAACCGAGCTAAAGCTCTTTTAGATTAAAAAAATTAAAATAAAATAGATTAAAATAGAAGAAAATTAAAATTAGGTATTTTGAAAAAGAAACTGACAGGTAATACATGACTAAATATTTATGAGTTTAGGAAAAAAAGAAGAAATTGTAAGGGAGCAATTACACAATGGTGTTGGGTACTCGATATATCTTGATTCGAAACCTTTGTTATAATCTTCCACCAGTCTAACAATTAATGGAACAGAATGGTTCGGTTCTGCCCTAACATATCTCGCACTCAACTCAAAAAGTGGATTTGAGACTGTTAGTAGTTTAAATTTATTAAATACCTTATGATGTAATATGGTGTAATATCTTAGTTTTAGTATAGAACGAGCTGATGAATTTTGTATTATTTCTAACATTTTGATATTAGTTTCTGAAAGAGAGTTAAGTCAATGAAAAGAATAATCTAGAATAGATCCAATCGAAGACTTATGAGTGTTAATCAAAATAACCGAGTATTTAAATGTTTAATTGAAGTGAATCTAAAGGTATTAAAATACTAAATTCAAAGTTTTTTATTCCTTTAGATGATTTAATAAGATTACTGATTCTGAGTTTAAGGGTTACCGATCTAGAAAATTCACGACTTATGATCATTTTGTGAAATCATTTAATATGTGGTGTCTCGAAAGAGAGAATTGTCAAGATTGGAAGCATGCTAAATGCACTTGTCCTAGTTTTCTTAAAGAGTATAGTTGGTATGGTTTTTAGATTAAAAGAAGTCAATCCTCTATAGCTAAATCAGCACCCACCGGAAAAAATAGAAAGAGAGGCAGAGCTACTACTACCTTGGCAAAAAAGCATTTATTAGAGAATAATTTTTTAATAATTCTAATTATACTCAATAACAATTTTTATGTACTCTTATTTAATTTCTTTTGCAATGATTTTAACAATAAATATATATCCAAAAAATATTTACTTTTACATCCAGATAATGAATATAAATACCCATTGAACTTTCAATATAAACAAAATATTTAAAAGAAATGAACGTTCACGAACACATCATTTGTTAATTCTATGCCATTCGAATTAAAAGTCATAAAAGAGAGACTTTTTAATCAAACAGCCTCAAACTGAGTCAACCAGGACCAAACTTAGGTCTAGCTTAAAAAAGAACGATTTTTTCAAATTAGAAAAATAAATATAGTACTGGCGAGCTGGGAAAAATAAATCTTCACTTAGCTATATGCCATCTGTATTAAAAGTCATAAAAGAGAGCTTTTTAATATATCTAGAACTAAAAACCTTTAACTGAGTCAACCTAGACTGAGCTTTAGATTATGTTTAATATTAAGTGATTTAGCACTAACAAAAAAAAATGAGTCAACCAGGACCAAGCTTAGGTTTTGGCTAATATAGAAAGATTAATTCAAATTATTAAAAGATATATAGGACTGGCGAGCTGGGAAAAAACAAATCACCAGTAAGCTCTATATCATCGGAATTAAAAATCATAAAAGAGAGACTTTTTAATCAATTTAGCTTAAAACAGCCTGAAAGTCAGTCAACCTGAAATATGTCTTGCTAAAAGTAAATAGACTCATTCAAATAAGAACAAAAAATATTGTACTGTCAAACGGGAACACATCATCGGTAAGCTCTATACCATCGGTATTAAAGACATTTTATTAATTAAAAAAGGAAAAAATAGCCTAAAATAGTAACAACCGGGCGAAGCACTAGGACTTGCATAAAATCTACAAGATTTTAGTAGTATGTAAATAAGAAAGAGAGTCACATGAAGCTAGTCTATTTATGAAACTTATAAAAAAAGAATAAAAAAAACAAATAAAATTAAAATTAAAAAAGAGATATGCTTTTACTCATTTTTGACATTTTGTAATTGTTTAAAAAATGAGACATTTTTCTGGTCAAAAATTATCATGAGTTCTTGAAAAAAAATTGAAAATCATTGCACAAAGTAATTGTTTCAAGATTTGTTTCTCTTCAACAAAAATTCAATACAGATAGTAGTGTTGATTCGCCTCTGGTAAATCAGCAATCTTGAAATTCAAAACACAAACTCTTCTTTTTTTTTAAAAATTAAAATTTACTAAAATAAAATATAATTTTAAAAAAATACTGAAACAAAGTGCAACATTTTTATCTAAAATAAATTTTTTTCATCCTTTACAAGCTTTTAATCTTAATCTAACCAAGTCTATTTTGAATATAAAGACAAAAAAAGATACATTTTGTCAATCACTATAAGCGTAAGGAAATTTCATATTTTCAATCCTATAAGGCTTTAAGTGATTTTAAGTGACAAATCTTGCTTTGAAAAAGAAACAATAAAAAATGAGCCCAAATCATAAGCAGAAGTAATTAGCATAAAAAATTATTTATTTATTTTTTTTCTAATAAATTTTTCTAATATTTAATAGCTTAAACATCAGTTATTAATAGTTAAGAAATGAAATTGAGTAAATCAACAATACGCATTTTTGGTCTATGCGCTTTCTATCTGCTCTATATGTTCATAGGAGCGGCTGTATTTTCCTCAATTGAGTATCCAAATGAAAAGCAAATTATCGAAAAATTAAAAGCCAAACGTCATGAATTTCTTCAAAGTCATAAACGATGTCTTAATGGTAAATTTGCCTTTAATAATTTATCCTATATTTTTTATTTGTGTCCAAGATTCTGAGCTTGAAATGTTCATAACCAGAATAGTCAGGGCAAATAACCGGGGAATATCAACAATGAATAATTTGACAGTGGAGCCGAACTGGTCATTCGGCCAAGCAGTATTCTTTGCTGGTACAGTGTTGACAACTATCGGCTATGGCCATGTATCTCCGCTATCCACAAGCGGAAAGATATTCTGTATTTTCTACGCCATTATTGGAATACCCATTACTCTCATTTTGATCTCAGCTTGTGTCGAACGGCTCTTAATAATCACCAACAAACTATATGACAAACTTAAAACTTTATCTATCTTTTATCGCAACAATTCAGCTATAAATTTAAAAGCGTTAACTTACACTCATCTGGCATTGGTATTTGTCTTTGTGCTTGTAGTCTTTTTTCTGATACCAGCGGCTGTATTCAGCTCAATAGAAAAAGAATGGAATTACCTTGACGCACTCTATTACTGTTTTATTTCATTGACCACTATTGGTCTTGGCGACTACATCCCAGGAGACAAAAATGAACAACCGTATAGAGTTTTTTACAAAATTGCAACTACATGTAAGTTATTTTAGAAAAAAAAAATTATAAAAAAATTTTTAATATATTGTTTTGTTAGTCTATCTCATTTTTGGAATAATGTTTGTGATGCTCTTCATCAGTGTATTGACTCAAATTCCAGAGCTTAATTTGGCTAAACTATTGTCGCTTGAAATGGAAACATCCAATGATCCAGAGAGACAACTGCTGACTAGTGATGCGCCATCATCAAGCTCATACAGTAGACAAATTGATGAAGATGATTCGTTATCAATCAATAACATACACTCTTCCAAATATTAAATCAAACAGAATATAATTGAGTCATCTATTAAATTTAGAATTTATTTTTGGTGAAATTTTTTTTTCTGAAAATGTATTTATTGTCGTTTTTTTTTTTGTTTAGTTGTGAATTTTGGAACAAAAATTTAAAATAAAAAACAGCACTTTTTATTTTGCGAAAACTCTGAATTAGCTGATACGCAGAAAATTTTAGACCAAAAGTAAAAAAAAAAAAAAGCTGTAAAATATTTTAAAATTTTTGTTTCAAAATTGACAATACTCAAATTTATAGCTTAGAGAAAAAATAAAAAAGAATTATTCTTCTAAGTGTTGTAAAATTTTGTAAAATTATTTTATATCAATTTATAAGAAAATAAATAAAGAAATTTTTGTCTAATTAATATTTTATTTAATTTACAATCTTTTGAAAATAACATCGGATTTATTTTGTAGATACTTTTGCTTATTTTCATTTTGATTTACACTAGCATTAGTAAAAAGTCTTTGATCAGGATCAACATTAAGTCTTTCTAGTAGATCCTGGCACAAATTAGGAACAATGGGCTGAAGAACTATGGCTGAAATTCGAAGCGATTCAAACACGATAAATAGTAATCTTTTAATTTTTTTCTTATCTAAATCGCAATTGCTTTTGACCAGCTCCCAAGGTTTGTACTCTTGAACCAAACCATTGGTCATTCTAAGAACAGTCATTACCTCTTGAATGCCTAGATAAAAATTAAATAATTCAAAGTGTTGGTCACATTTGTGCTTCAGCATGTTCAAGTTTTCCAGTAGAGAATTGTCTGAATCGGTCAGCTCAGTCTTGATATCTTCATACAAAGGATAGGCTAGGTCCTTGTTAAAAGGAAGACATCGTTGATACAAATTTCCAAGTGTGTTGGCCAATTCGACATTAATAAATTTAGTAAAACTTTTTATATTTAAATTGCAATCTGAGCCTGGCACACCTTCTCTAAGCAAATAGTATCTGACTGCGTCAGAATTATATTTTTTCAATATTTCAAATGGATTGACCACATTTCCTAAACTCTTGGACATTTTTCTGTTGTCCATGAGCCAGTGACCGTGACAAAGAATATTTTTTGGCAGACTGATACCAGCGGCCATCAAAAATGCAGGCCAGTAGATCGCATGAAACCTGATAATGTCTTTGCCAATAACATGCACATTGGGCGGCCATGTTTCGGCCATTTTTTTCCTATCCGGATAGCCAGCTACCGTGAGATAATTGACCAATGCGTCCAGCCAAACGTAGATCATTTGCGATTCGTCACCTGGCACTGGTATACCCCAAAAAACGCGTGTAGACTCTCTTGACACGGACAAGTCTTCTAAGCAATCTATTTGATTGTATAAATTATCCAAATAACTTTTCGGTATTATTACTTCACTGGACAAGTATTTTTTTAATTTGAATTTAAATTCGCTCAATCTGAACATGTAATTGCTCTCCGATGTATATTCGACTACATGTCCACTTTCTTTAGAAATTTTGACTGTATTGCCATTCGAGTCTAGAGCATCTTCTACTTCATCATTTGATAAAAAGCACTCGTCGTTCACAGAATACCAGCCACTGTAGCTGCTTTTGTAAATATAGCCTTTTGAATTCAAAGTTTTCCAGAAATTTAAGACAGCATTTTTATGTCTGGCTTGAGTGGTTCGGATATAATCGCTGTATTTAATATCACATTGATCAAACAAACTTTTAAACTCGCCTAATTTTAAATAAAATTTAATCCATTTTTTTTTCATTCAAAATTACCAGATATTTTGTCACAAAAGATCAAACATTTCGACTTTTCAAGAGCAGCTTTTTTCTGAATTTTGTAGCCATGTTCGTCAGTGCCCGTTGAAAACACTACACGCTCTTCTATTTTTATTTTTTTAGTTTAAATAATTAAAAATAACCAAATAAATAATTTTTTTTTTATATTGTTTTTTTTTTTACTTTTCAGCTGTTTCCATCTTGAACTTGCATCGGCCAAAAGTGCTGTGTACAAATGGCCAATATGTGGTTGAGAGTTGACATAAAAAATTGGTGTAGTTATGTAAAAATTTTTATTGCCAAACAATCTTAAGGCTAGTGGAATCTACTAATCAAATTATTTTAATAATGTGAAATATTACTTGAAAATTTCATTCCAAAAGTAAAGTAATTTTTAAATTTTTCTTGAAAAAAATTCCCAAAATAAAGTTAATATTAATGTACTAAATATTTTTTTTATTTTTATAAATTAATTTATTCAATAAATTTTTAAAATGACTAGTGATGAAAATGAATTGATAAATTTGAAGCAATTTTTAGAAGAAAAATTAGGAATAGTCCGCGAGGACTATTTTACTAGGAACAAAAATGTGCAAGAAACGATAAAATCTGATCTAGATCTGACTAATGAGGCATTTAGCAGACTTGAAGCTATGTGCAAGTAAAATTATGGCTATTTAGAATACATTTTTTGTTTCTAACTGTGTTTCAAGTCCACAACTTTTAAATCCTGAAGAGCTTCAGAAAGAAAAAATGAGCATTGAGGACTTTGACGAAGAGCACCTTTCGTTTGTTGATTTTATTAAAATAAACTACTCCAAACCAAATAGAAGAAATCAGCCTGTTGAAATAAAATTTTTGAAAAATTTGTCTCGCCTCAATGAGCTAGAGCCAGAGCCTGGCGATGAGATTACAACTCCGGATCTCATTCTAAGCGTTCAAATAAGCCAACCACTCAACAGCAAACTAAGGGTAATATTACCAAATAATGTGTCAATAGTAATTTTGATTCTAATTAGAAAGTAGCATGGTCAGAGGATTTTTACGTACTAGGACAAAATTATTTGTCAGAGCTAAAAGATAAAATAACTTGTCATCGAAATGAAATACGAGTTGGTGAGTTTTCTCAGAATCCTGGCAATGTGAGCTCAGCTCCTGTGATGAAAGTAAAATAAAAATATTAACAAAAAAATCAACTATTTTTTTTCCTAAGGACTTGATCAAATCAGGATATTTTTTTTTCGAAAATACTTTGTATAATGACATGAGAAACGAAAATACTGACTGTAGCGAGTATTTTATTTTAGCTTAAATTTTACTCATTTTAATTAGAAATAAAAAATAATTAAATTTTTCTAACAGAATTGTAAAACAATGGGCTTTAGAAAATAACATCGGTTTATTAGAATCTAAAAATATGGAACAGACTAAATTTATTGATTTAACTATAAAAATTGGCTTTCCATATTTGTACAATCATTTGGGAAATTGTGAACATCTGATTATTTTTACCAGTCTCAAGTATAATAATCAAAATAAAATTCTAGCTTTATTCTATTGTTATTTTCTATTAAGATTGGTCAATCCTTCGAGTGATTGCTATATCAGATCCAAGTATCCAATTTTGAAAGACAAGTCCCGAGGAAGATTTACATTTTGTTGGTGCTGTAATAAAATATATGCAAAGTAAACTGAATGAGTGGTTTAAATTAAATTTATTTATTTGATTTCAATTATAAAAAAAAAAAGATGGATAGTTTGCAATTCAAAATATGCAGTAGATGATCCAACATTTTTGTGTGAACGTTGTCTGACAAATACACATTACATAGAGGAAAAAAAATATGAAGAAAATGAAAACCAAAATAACGAAGAAGTGAATTTGAAAAAAGCGTTTGATTTCAAAGCTTTTCATTATTCACAAATTTGAAAAACCAAATCTTCAGATTACATTCAATAGTTTGAATAATTTTTATAAAAAATAAAATCTCATCTATTTATTTTATTACTGAATTAGAAGTTATAATATTTTAGTTGAAAATGATTTTTTTTTTTAAATTTGAAAAAAAAAAGCTCAAGCTAGGCTGATGAAAACTTTCAATAGCTAGATCCAACATATAATAGTATTTTTATTAAGTCCAAATATTAAACTCTTGTATCTAAATCAGATATATATTTTCAAAATATTTATAACTATTTTAGAAATAATCATGAATTAAAGCAAATATCAATTATTGTATTGATGCTGGGAAGCTAATTAATGAGCCTGGATCGATGAATGATGATGATTTGGTTTCTTAAATTCTAAATAAACATGAAAAACGAGATTTTAACTTTATATAATTTATTTTTCTTTTAATTTAATGAGTCTCTTGCCAACCTGAAAATACCAATTTGTAAAAAAAAATTTAGAAAAAGCGTTGGGGCGAACCTTAAAAATGACACTGAAACTTGAAAATAAGCAAATTTTTTAAATTAAATTATCAAAAGCTTAAATATGCAAAGTCTTGTATCCAGTATCGACTATTTTATAATAGAGGACTTCAAGCTGAATAAAATAAATATAATTTTTTAGCAATCTCTGAATATTACTTGCAGAGAAAAATTGGATTGAAAAAAGTACATTTTTTTAGGTGGTCATCTTTGGATGACCATATCTCTTGACACAAACAATCTGGTAAAAAAACAATTTATATCAGACAAATTTTGAGATGATAAGCTTTAATTTGATATGTAATAATAAGCTATAGCTTGAATTGAAAAATGGTGAAATCCGTCCTTTCAATACGAATGGATGGAAGTTAAGTGTTTGTGCGTGTCGGGATTGGAACAAGAATTTCATTTCATACGTTAACATGTGATTGGTATTGCTTTTAATCATGTACTTGATTTGTGTCAATTTCCAGGAAGGTGTAAACGTGCAAAAATGGCCTTGGAGCAAAGAACCTCCACTGGTCCAATCAATCCTGCTCTTCAGAGTATCAATCATGGAAATACTGTCTGTAATGAATCAGAAAATTAAATTCAAAATTCACTATTTTCACGTGCATAAATATTATTTTATCGACACGCATTAATTTAGTTTCCTAAAATAGTTGTGTAAAATCAATTAGCTGAGATCTATGTCGAATACCTCATTTTATTTCAATTTTAGCTTTCAATTTTAGAAATCTACAGCTATTTTTTTCAATTTTACTATTTTAGAAATTTACTTTAGTCAATTCAATTTTACTAAAAAAATCATTAGATTAAAAAAAATCGCATTGGATATTGAATATAAATAAATAAATTAAAACAAGCACTTTTAAAATTTAAGTATTAGTTCAAAAAAATAATTAAATTTTTTAACATCTCTCTTTTAATCTAGTGAACCCGCACCCCTAACCCAGGGCTTCGCCCCGGCCTTAATTTGTTAAAACAAAATTATCTTAAGACTAAATAAGTCTATTCTTTCCAGACTGAGTTTTTTTCTATCTTATTTTTTTAAAAAACTAAGATTAAAAAATTTTTAAAACAAAAGGTCAAATATTTTAAAGTTAAATTATCGAATCTTTAGTTAATATAAGATATGTCCAAAACCGTTTATCTTTTAGAATATGGAAAAATTTTTTGAAAATTTTCTAAAAGTAAAATAATAAAATTGCACTTTCTTAGAAATTTTCTAAAATAGTAAAATCGTAATTTTTTTTCAACCGAACATATATCTGCTGTAGGCCTTGTAATTAGAATAATTTTTGAAAAATTTTCAGTTATGCATTATATTAAATTAATTAAGCTTTTAGGACTTAAGTGATCAAAAAAAATTGAATCTTCTAATGTTTATTTAGAATTTAAATTAGAATAAATATTTTAGAATAAAAAATATAGTTTAATTTTAGAAAAAAATTTTCTAATAATTTTTAAATTTTAAATAAATGTGTGCTGAATGTCAAAAATTAAAATATTAATGCTAATTAAAATTAAACTTTGGTTTGCACACAATGATGAAAAAACGAATTGAGATAACATTACCAACAATTTTATATCAAATGTGTCACTTTTATATATACATCTTAAATAAAATTATTTAAATTTAAAATAAAAAAAAAAGCTACTATTTAGCGGCGTTGCAAACAAATGCAAAATTTTCTTACCATCTACTAAACATCTCTAATCTCAACCATCACCCTATTTATTTCAAAAACTAAACATCGTCATCAAATTTTATTTGAAAAAAAAATTTTTTTCTCTTATTCAAACAAATATTTCTTCATTGAAAATAAAGATTAACGTATAATTTTATTGTACACGAATACTTGATTAAAAAATATTCAAGTTAAGGTCATCCAAATGCCACATCGATACAAAAATAAAATAAAAACTTAAAATATACAAATTAAATTATCTTTTATTTCTTTTTTTTTTTTTAATTTATTAAAGTAGATAAGAATAAATTTTTGATCGTGAAGCAGCTAAATCAATGGCAACTAACACACAAAAAGCTCAAACGACACAACAATCACAACAGTTGTATCGAGGCATAGTGAAGCAAGTTACATCTGGCGATTGTGTTGTGATCAAATCACTGGGCAGCAAAAGTCTGGAAAAAACTTTGATGCTATCGGGCATAAATGCGCCACGCCTGGGCCGCAGAGTCAATCCGAATTCAGCAGACAGTGTGATCGAGAACGATCAGCCATATGCGTTTGAGGCGCGTGAATTTTTGCGCAAAAAACTAGTCGGCAAAGAAGTATGCTTTGTAAGAGACGCAAATGCTCAAAATGTGGACCGCGGCGTGCTCTACTTGGGACGAGAGGCGAGCACCGGCGAGAACATAAACGAGGCGATTGTGTCGGCCGGTCTGGCCGAAGTGAGACGATTGAACAAGCCCACCGAGACCGAGACCCAACTAGTCGCTTTAGAAGACCAGGCAAAAGCCAAAAATTTGGGCAAATGGTCAAAAGAGTCTGACACAGAGCATGTAAGAGACATTAAATACACTCTGGACAATCCGAGCAGCTTTGTCGACTCGTTTTCGCAAAAGCCTCAGGACGCCATTGTCGAATTTGTGCGCGATGGAAGCACATACAGACTATTGCTCTTGCCGTCATACCATTTGATCACTGTTCAACTGTCGGGCGTCAAATGTCCCGGATTTAAGCGCGACGGCGATCAGGAAACTGCTGAGCCGTTTGCCGACGAGGCCAAACAATTTGTCGAGAGCAGACTGTTGCAACGTGACGTTAAAGTTGTCCTTGAGGGCTTGTCGAACAAATCGAGCGGCATTTTACTAGGCACTGTTCTTCATCCGAACGGAAACATATCTGAATATTTGCTTAAAGAAGGCTTGGCTAAATGTGTCGATTGGTCGATGGGTAATGTGACCAGTGGGACTCAAAAGTACCGCGATGCTGAAAAGAGTGCCAAATTGGCCAAGCTGCGCTTGTGGAAAAACTATGCCGATAATAAAGCATCAGGCGACGAGGCAAATCGAAAGCTAAGCGGCAAAGTGGTCGAAATTGCAAACGCTGACGGTCTTGTGCTCAAGCTCAACGATGGAACTTTCAAAAAAATATTCTTGTCAAGCATTAGAGCGCCTAGATTGGCTGATTTTCCCGGTTTTACGCCAAAAGCCGACAAAAAAGGAAACCAATTGTACGATGTGCCATACATGTTCGAAGCGAGAGAATTTTTGCGCAAAAAACTAATTGGAAAAAAAGTCAATTTAACTGTCGACTATGTTCAGCCAAAGTCGAATGATTACCCGGAAAAGGTGTGCTGCACAGTGATGCTAGGAGATACAAATGTAGCCGAAGCATTGGTTAGTCAAGGCTTGGCCAAAGTTATACGATACAAACAAGAGGACAATCAGCGCTCGTCTCGCTACGACGATTTATTGTCAGCGGAGACTCGCGCTGAAAAGAAAAAAATAGGTGTACACTCGGCCAAAGAGCCGGTCACAATGAGAGTAGCCGATGTTTCCACTGATCTTAACAAGGCTAAACAATTTTTGCCTTTTTTGCAACGAAGTGGCAAAATGGACGCTGTTGTTGAGTATGTCACGTCCGGCTCCAGATTCAAGCTCTATTTGCCCAAAGAAACATGCATTATTACTTTGCTTTTGTCGAGCATTGATTGTCCGCGTATGGGACGTACAGCAGCTAATGGATCTAGTTCGACTCCTAGTGAGGAGTATGCCGAAGAGGCCTATTTGTACAGCAAGACACATTGCATGCATCATGAAGTGCGCGTTGAAGTAGAGTCAATTGACAAAGTGGGCAACTTCATCGGACAAATAACTACTTTGGATGGACAAAATATTGCTGTCGGCCTAGTTGAACAAGGCTTTGCTGCAGTTTACAAGACCCAGTCGACAAGCGCTGCTCTTTACTCGCTTTTGAGCACTGCTGAGCTCAAGGCAAAAGAGAAACGCGTTGCCAGATGGAAAAATTTTGTCGAAGAAAAAGTGATCAAAGAAGAAGTGGAAAAAAACGAGCCACAAGAAAGAGTTATCAACAATAAAAAAGTAGTAATAACAGAAGTGACTAATGATTTGCATTTTTACGCTCAATTTGTCGAGAATGGACCCAAATTGGAGCAATTGACTGTTCAATTGAGAGCCGAATTGGCCGCTAGACCGCCAGTGCCCGGAGCTTACAGTGCCAAAGAGGGCGAGCTATGTGTTGCCAAATTTAGCATGGACGACGAATGGTACCGAGCCAAGGTGCTCAATGTTAAATCGAATGGCACTGCCACTGTACTCTTCATCGATTACGGCAATCAAGAAAGCACTAAATTGACTAATTTGGCCCAAATACCAGCCGGATTCGAGGCCTTGCCTGCTCAGGCTCATCAATACGCTCTGGCCATGATTCAGCTCTCGTCTGACGAAGACGACAACGAGATTGCGCTCGATCAATTCAGAGAGCTGGTCCTTGCCGATCCGGAGGCTGAGTTTTCCATTAATGTTGAATACAAGTCGGCTAGTCTCGAGTTAGTTAGTTTGTATGATGTGAAAAATGACGATATTGGTAAGAGAATGGTTGCCGAGGGCTATGTGACTGTGGACCGGTCCAGAAAGGAGAGACGCTTGCAAAAATTAGTGCAGGATTATAACAAGGTATTGGCTTCGGCCAAAGCATCGCATAAAAATATGTGGCGATATGGAGACAAAGAGCAAGACGATGCCAATGAGTTTGGAATGAGTGCGCCAAGAAAATAGACAATTGAATGCCAACCATCAACAACTTTTAAATCATTATGATCACAATTAGACAAAAAAAAAAACATTTTTTTTTAAATTTTTTTTTTTTTTTAGTTTTGATTAAAAATGTGTTTACATATTTGTTTTCGACTTTAATTTGAATATTTATTTTAATTCGTTTAGACTATAACTACAACTACAACAACAACAACAACAACAACAACAAAACAATTAAAATTTTGATCGAAAAATCGAAACGCTTTATTAAAAGCATTGTTCTCTTTTAAACAGAAAATGTTATTTTTAATTATTTAATTATATTTCTTAAGTTTTAATAAAAATTTACTAAAATATTTAAATTTTTATTTAATTTTGTTAGAGAAAAATTTTTTCTATTGAAAATAAAAACTTAAAAGTTATCTTTAAAAAAAATAAAATCATTCTATTATTAGTCAATTCACTTGAACAGCGTAGCGCTTATACCCTAGTGGGCTAAGTCAATTCATTTATTTAGTAAAATAATAAAGATTAAATTGGTTAAATTTTTTGTGTTTGAATTACATTATGTGTCTAATGTTGAGATAGCATAGAAAAAGTGCGATGTTAAAAATATTTTTTCAGTCTCAAATAAAAAAATTTTTTTTTTAAACCTGTAGATCATCTAAAACGCTTTAATTTAGGTAATAATTTGGGCAAAGTAAAATTTTTGATCAATTATTCAAATCTAATTAAAAATTGTAAATGTGTAATAAAATTTCATCGCAGATTTTTTATTTTTTTTTAAATATTTTACAGCTTTATTTTTAAAAACTTGTGAGGAATGATAGTAATTTCTAATTTTTGAAACATTGCACTTTTTCTATTCTATTTCAACATTGGATACATTCTGTAATTCAAACACAAAAAAATTTACCAATTATTTTTAAAAATTAAATATTTTTTTAATATTTTTACAAATTTTATTTACAGATAATTTACATTGTTTTTGATTCGTGCAGTGAATGTTCATTCTGATAGACCAATTTCAATGAAAAAAAAAAGAAAATATATAGTGCGTTAATTGATAGAAATATCTATTAATTAGGTATCGATATTATTATTATTAGAAGTAGTAGTAATGGAACTGCAGTTTAGGAATCTGTACTAACACCATCCGATATTTAGCTCTATAAGAGCTGTAGCAATTTTGTCTAAATGAAGCATTAGTTCCATAAAAGTATGCAAAGCAGAATATTTAAAAGACCATTATCAAAGCTTTATAACAAATATTAAACCATGTAAATATAATTGATCTTTAACAAAATTTGAATTTTTGAAAAAGTGTAAAATTGACAACGCCGGTCCTTTGAGTGTAAACGAAGACGGAAAAAACAATTCAATACAAGTAGATAGACGTGGCTTTAACATGTACTTAGAATGAAAGATGCACAGTTACCAAAAAGAATATTTTAATGGAAACTTCAAGGGTGACATATCAGTCTTTAACCCAATATTTTCAGGTTACCAATTCAGACCTGTTACCTAATCGATCAACTTTATAGGGTAAAAAACCATGAGGTTTGGATTGGTAACGAGTGAGTTTGAGATCAGATTCTAACCAAAACCTGATAATCGAAAAAATTTTGGGTTATATGTAAATATGTAGAAAAAATATTTGAGTTTTTTTATTCAAGATTGATAAATAGCTTTGTGATTAAGAGATCGATGTAAAAATAAACAACATTCAAGCTATCAATCTACATTGCATTTGTAAAAAAAATTTTAAAAATTTGACATAAATTTATTAGTGTTTTTTATTTTAAAAAAATATATCATTTTATTTTTATAAAAATAAAATAAACAAAAAATTTTATTTAAATTTTATAAATGAAGTGTTAATTAAGTCGACTATGATAAGAGCACTAGTATGTTGATTAGCTTTAATATTGAATTGAAGGAAGATGAAATATTTCATATTCACTTTAAGCAACAGCAGCACCTTGGCGGTCAATAATTATTCTACTCATCAAATCAACAAATCACATCTTATAAGGATAAATTGTTTGTTCAAATTTTATTTCCAAATAAAGACACTGCCGATTCCAGATTAAAAAGTCTAGTCAAGCAAAAAAAAGAATGCTTAAACATTGAACAAAGACCAAACGGTATAAAAATGAGTGATTGTAAAAACTTAAAGTAATTTTTTTATTTAAGAATAGCACTTTTTCAATGTTAATTCAAAAGTAGATACATTTTTTAATTCTATTAAAGATTCATTCAGTAAATTTTAATTTTAATTTTTTGTTTAAAAAGAACAAATTACTTGAATATTTGTTAGATGAGAGTAGAATTAAAAAAAATATTTACTTTAAAATTTTTAAATAATTTATTAATTAAAAGCTGCACTTGATATAAAAATTTTGAAATTAAATTTAAGACAAGCTGCGATGGCCGAGTGGTTAAGGCGACAGACTTGAAATCTGTTGGGTTATTCCCGCACAGGTTCAAATCCTGTTCGCAGCGAATTTTTTTTTCACATGCCAAAAAAAAATTCAGTTAAATATAACTCATTAAAAAAAAAAAAAACTAAAAACTTATCAATTTTTAAAATTGAAAATATTGAAAAAATTTACACTTAAAAAAATTAGTTTAGAAAAGAGGAAAAACTTGGCAATACAGTCTGAGAATATTCAACATTTTGTTTATTACACTCCATTTGATTAATCAATGGTTCACTATATTGCATACCACATGCATATTTTGAGTCATCATAAAATATGTATGTCGACTCTATTTGACTGTTGTAATTGTAATTAAAATTGTAAGTTTCTACTTGATTTGTGGAAGAAGAAGACGAAGATGAAGACAATGGCATGTTCTCGTTTGAATTATAAAAATAATCTAGCTGCCCGGTTCTAAAATCCTGAGTATAACCATTGTTCGGCAATATTATTTCGCTAGTAGCAGGGTACGCGGCACATTCATACATGTAGCTATCTATAAGCTGATTGTTTGACTGAGTCACAGGATACGGATGGTATCTGTTATTTGGAGAGTTGAGACTTTTTGAATTAGTTTGTTTTTTCCACTTTTTGTCTTTTGATGTCAATATACCAGTATTTACGTCAAATTTAGGTATGTTGCATTCCAAGTCTAAATTTCTTTTGAAATGGTCGAACAAAGAATGCTTGCTGTTCGAGAGCGGGTTACCAGAATTCATAAAATCGAACACATATTCAGCATCGCGTATAACATCTACATTGGGTCCTGTGTATTTATAGGCTGGTTTGCTTATGTTAACATCATTAATGTTATACTTTTTAATTAGACCTATGCTGGTAAGTACATTGGCAATATCATAGAGACGACGAATTTTGGCTTTAATATTAAAAAAATAATTATTTTTTTTAAATTTTTGTTTTAATTACTTTTAAATTTTCCTAGTTCTGTGGTGTCGCTTTTTGTGTCTCCAAGAAGAACACGAGCTGCAAAGTTTATGCTCACAAGACCATCTTCAGAGGTTAAAAAAAGCATCAAAAACTTCTGAGACATAATTCCCAAAGATTTTTCCTCTCGAGAAACTTAAAATTAAAAAAAAATTTTTAATAAATAATTTTTTTAAAAAAAGCTTTAAAATTTACTGCTAATTGTTTGAGTGGTGGCGTCACGCATATCACTATAGGACAGTTTGATTGAAGGAGCATAATTGGTGTCAAAGCAGACATTAAGAGCTTGTTTTTGGTCCTGGTAAAGATCGATTGAATTGTCGAGCTGTGATGCCATTAGAGCCTTGGTATATTCCAAAAAACTGCTTTTAACTGAAAGGGTTTTCAATTTGGACAAGGTGTGTGGAATTTGAGAGAAGCCGTGCCAAATGTACTGGTTCTTGCAGAACCTTGATAGAATTTCAACACTCTCAAGCACGTTTACTATGTCGTAGATTCTACGCCGTTCTACTTCTGTTTAAAAAAATAATCAAAATATTGTAATACACTAAGTTTATAAAGTTATTACCAAGCATCTGAGCCATTCGGTCTAGACATATTATGATCCGATCGTTTGGTTCTACTCGAACCGGGTAAAAAGACAAAAACTTTTGACATAATAAACTAAGGGACTTTTCTCTACGAGTGTTTTGCATTTTCGATAAAATAAAACTGATAAATTTTTTCCGCTGAAAATTTATCAATTTATAAAGGAGCCAAAATATTTGATTTTTATTTTTTTTTTCTTTTCCAACGAACAAAATTGTCTCTTTAATTAGACCAAGGTCGTACTTAAACGACCAAATTAAATTAGTTTTACATCTTTGTCTTGGACGAATCTAAAATCACATCATGATCATTTTAAAGTCTAATTAGAAGACTTGTTTTTTAATTTAACATATCTAAAAAATGATTAAATCTTGTTTAAAATTAAATAAAATTAATTAAAATAAAAATCAACAAGAAAAATTTTCTTAAATATTTTATTTCCAATTATATGTTGTATAATTTTGTCATTTAACTAAAAGAATTGCAAAATATCAAAATTTGCTATTTGATACATATAAAAATTTATATTAAAGTTAAAAGGCCAATAGTCTTGTTATCTATCTCCAGTAATTATCAGAAAACCAAATGAATTTTTGTTTTAGATCAAAAATTCAAAGATTCAATTTGAGATTAAATGATTTTTTTTTTATGATTTTTTTCCACAAGAAAAACAACTCTTACTAATTTAATTTTTTACTGCTTAATTAGGCCCAGAGTCATTTGATAAATTAGTATGTTTTATTGCAGTTAGCGTTCAAGTCTAGACCCGAATTTCCTTTTAATCCAAGCTATTTTTTCTTTTCATCTAGCAAAAAGCAAGCATTTTAAAGCTACAATTTTCAAAAAATACTCAAGAGTTTCCATATATTTTTCTTTTTTTTTTTACATTTAAGTTTCAATCAAAAATTTTTTTACTGGCAAAATATAGTGGGAAAGAATAATACATTAAAGGCTTCAATGAATATTAGCATCTAGAATTCTTATTGATAAGTGAGGCTATTTGCATATTTTGTTAATTAGTCATCAGTCTTTGCAACAGTGATTAACTTCCTTGTAAAAATATTGGATAAATAATACTATTTTCAGTTTTATTACAAAATAATTGCATCATTTATTTATTTTAAATAGAGGGTTAGAACTTAGCTTAACTATCTAATAAAAAAATAAAAAATGCTAACTGAGAATTTTTTAATGAATATAAACATATTTGATTAAGTCATGTCTTTTTTCAGGCTGCTACATCTAAGTTGTTCCTCTGAATGCTTTGAAGCGGAAAGTCCTGATCCCGTGAGCTATTAATTCACGAATTTGTTTGATAGTTATTTGAAAAAGCTTATTTGCTCAGTTGCAAAATAATTTTTGATATAAAAGAAAAAGGCGGCTACAAAATAATTAACCAAAAAAAATTTAAATAAATATATAACAAATTAATATATAATTTTTATTATATTAAAAATAGAATAATTTTTATAAACTATTTAACTGTAATTTTTCTCTAATTTAATAAGATATTAATAATTTAAAGTTACCATGCCACGTCTTGTGAATAAAATCACCACCGTTTAACGGCTAATATTAAAAATTTGTTTATTAATATTAAGTTAATTTATTTTCAAATTTAAAAATTATTTTTGTTTCTAAAAGCATTTGAAAAATTTGCCCGGAAAAAATAAAATACATTATTTGAAGGCTATTTATTTTTTTCTCCTATGTTAGCGGTCATATCCGCTTTTAGCAGGAAATTTACAACATAAGATATTATCTGTTTTAACTTAATGCGTCTCTTTCAGAGCTGAATGCGTTCAATTTTGTTTATCACAATCGATAAATTTTCTTCAAAAAGTCTAAACATTCTTTATTATAGTAGAATCAATAAAATTGTTAATATCGATTAACAATCAGTTTGTAGATGAGAAAAATAAAATTTACATTGAATAGATTAGCAATTAAAAGAATTTAAGCTCAGGTTTTTAGTGATAGATAAAACCAATAATCTCGAATCACTTTGAAGACTTTGATCCAGACGCATAGTTCTTAAAGCAGTCCATTTTTGAAATCATATTAAGACAAGTGAGGAATTCTTCTGATCTTTTTTGTTTAAAACGAAACTAGTTCAAACAAGTTTCTTTTTCAAAATACCTAATTTTAATTTTTCTTCTATTCTAATCTATTTTATTTTTATTTTACTTTTACTTTTTTTTTTGTTTTATCTTATTTAAATTTATTTTATTTTTTATTTAATCTGAAGGAGCTTTAGCTTGGAACAGAAAACAAATAAATAAATAACAAGAAAATATTTCGATTGTATTTTTAAATCGAAATTTTAAATTTCCTTCTAAGATTATTCATTTAATAAAACTCCTTTTTAATAAAGAAAAATTTTATTTAGAGTTTCCATTAAGATTAGAAATTTATCAAAAAATGATCAAAATAAATTTAATTAATTTACTTATAATTTGTAATCCTTTTAGGGCTAATTAAATTAAATATAAAGCCTAAATTATTAATATAAGAATTAAATTCGATCGTAGAAAATATTTTAGCGCTTACTTAGACAATTTAATTAAATAAATTTGTAAAAGATATAACTTTTAGGAGTTATTGTTAACCGGGCATATAAAAATAATATATGAGTATATTTTATATATAATGTTATTACAAAAATAAAATTCAATTCAAGAGTAAAATAATAGAAGAAGAAAATTTTTCAAGTTTTATTTTAGGCTTTCTCAGCAAAAGTCGGTATTACACATTTTTTTGCTGATAGAAATTGACTTGGCTGTTGTAGGAGGTTTAACTTCTTTTAAACGAATAGCTAAACCGACAGCATGCTTCCATGTCTACTCCTTCAAGTACATTTAGCTTTGTTCCGAACATCAGCATTCTCTCTATTATCGCATCATATATTGAATGATATAACATATTATTATTTTATTTATTTATTTGTTTTCTGTACCGAGCAAGAGCTCCTTCAGAATAAAAAAAAAAAAAAAGAAAAATAATGAATAAAAATAAAAAATAGAGTTAATAAAATAAGATATTGTTCAATTTTTAGTTATTATATAAATCAATTAAATTTATCAGCTTAATTGGCCATAATTTAAATAACATTAAGTTCAAATATCAAATTACTTTTTTAATTTAAATTACTCGATACCTTATTTTTATGAGTTTATGGTATTTTTAAAAAAATTTCTTTCTTTCAATGATTATTATTATTATTTATTAAATCTAAGCCTCATTGACAAAAAAATTATAAAAAATGAAAACCTTAAATGATTTAATAAGGTTAATTTTTAAGTAAAATTAAAAAAAAAAAATCTATGTTGTTTTCTATAACCATTTATTTAGACTTTTTTTAAATACATTTTTTAGTATTTAAAGCACTTTTTTTAAAATATATGGCTGTTAATTAGTTCTAAAAAATCATGACATGGCCTATATGTTATAACTAGTTTTAAATTGATAAATAGAATAATTTGAGATTTTTGATATGTAATATAATTTTTTGATAATTATTCAATTCAAATCTGTTCAATTAATAAAGCAAAAATAAGGGGAAAAGGAAAAGCTTCTTTTTCTATGAATAAAACAAAGTTTATTTATATTAAAGAATAAAAAATTCTTTTGTTTAATCAAGCACGATTCTAATTTCTCACGTAAATAAATCAATCTATCTGATGTTCACACATTTTACCAGTCCAATTAATTGTAACATATTTTACCAGTTTTAAATATTCTCTAAGAATAAAAAAAAGAAAATAATCAACAGCTAGAAAAATTCCACTTAAACTCTCAATTGCGTATTTGAATGACAAACATGTTTACTTATGTTTTTCAAGTGCTCTAAATTTATTAATTAAATTGTGATTCTCATTTTTCGTGATCCGATCAAACGGGCCTCATAAGGTAGAGTTAAACCTTCTCAAGCATGAATAATTTCTAAGGCTTTGAATTTAAATAAATAAGCTCACAACCAAAATGAAAAAAATAAATTTTTGACTTTAATTAGAAAAATGATGTCTACAATGCCTGACGAGAATAAACAAGAATTAAAAAAGACAAGTCTATTCTCGAACTACATAGTTCGTGACCTAACCCTATGGTTTACTTTTATATTCATTCTCCCGATTGTTTTGTTCGTTATTTACACATTCACCAAACAGCCAGCACAGATAAAAGAAAATTACAACTGGCTCAAAAGACCGCTACAAAAAATAATTCTTGACAATTCGAGCGCAGTCTGCAATGATGGCTCTCGAGCTGGCTACTATTTACGTCAGTCCAAAGAGTCCAACGTGTGGATGATTGTGCTTGAGGGTGGGTTTTATTGTTACGATCATTCGTCATGTTCGCAACGTAACTTGGACTCGTACAATTTGACCACATCTTTGATGAATAAAAATTTTAAGTTTTCAACTGGAATTTTTTCCTCTGATCCAGACGAAAACCCTAACTGGTCCAGCATAAATTTAGTGTATGAAAAATTCGTTTTTTTTTTTTAAATTTAAATTAAAATTAATAAGAATTTTTATTTTAGAGAAATTCCTTATTGTTCTAGTGACTTATGGACAGGCAAAACAAAATCTGATGAATTTTATTTCATGGGCTACGAGATTATATCAGCTGTGCTTGATGATCTAGCCACAAAAACGGCTATAAACGACTCAGAATTGGTCATTTTAGCAGGAGTGAGTGCAGGCGGAATTGGTGTGCTGATGAATGCCAATAGGATAGAAAATTTTCTCAGCTTACATGCACCTAAATCAAAACTGAAACTGGTCATTGACTCTTCATGGCAATTGGATTTGCCTTATTCGTACATGTGCTCCGAAAGTAGTTGTTTGATGAGGGAATTTTTCAATAATGCCATCAACTACTGGAATGCTCAAATACCACAAGAATGTGCAAGCAAACAAAATGGGTCTTTGTGGAATTGCTTTTTGCCACAAAATATTTTGAGCTTTATAAACATTCCTGTTTTTGTTATTCAGTCTAAATTTGACGAAACTCAAATACTAGAACAATTTAATCTCATAAAAAATTCCAAATCAAACAAAATAGCCGAAACTTTTGAACTAATGGACAAAAAGCTAAGTGAGCATATGAAATATGTAGACTCTTTTTATGTTCCATCTTGTATCGCCCATATGACCATAACAAACAGAGATTGGAATGCATACAAAATTGATGGACAAACAATAAGCGATGCATTGATTAAATGGGCTTTCGAAGACAAAAAAATAAAGCTCTATGATACATGCAAATGGCCTGATTGTCACGGAACATGTCCGTCAATCAAAAATCCTGAAACAAATAAGCAAATTAATTCGTTTGAGTATTTAGCTTATTTAGGTCTAATCGATCGCAATCAAATTGCTAAAAAATACAAACTCAGTTTGCGCTATTTACAAAACTTAAGCTATTTTAAGCTGATGAAGATTATTATGAATTAATTTTTTTCTTCATTTTTTTTTCAACCGTAAAAATATGTGAATTTTAAATAAAAAAATATTTCCATTTTTAATTTTAATTTTTTAATTTAAGTTGATTTAAATGAATTAGAAAAAAATTCAAGTATAAAAAAAAGAAAAAATAACAGCAAGCAATTTTACCTTAATTTCATATAATTTATACTTAATTCCAATCCTGTTGATACTCTCAAGACTGTGATTATTAAGAAAGTCCAATTACCAAGTATCACCCACAATAAAAAGTCTATTATTAGTATTATTTGTAATAATATTTTGTAATTTAATTGTTTAGAAATATTAAAACATAGAGGCTTATAATAAAATAGAAATGTAATATTTTCATTTTTGGATTAAATTTAAATAGAAAAATAATTTAATATAAAAAATTAAACATTTGAATATAATTTCTAATTAAAACCAAAATTGCTCCACTATCCGGGGTCCCATATTTACGCTTAATTGAATAGTAAGGATGACTAAAAAAAGAAAAGTAATTTAGCTTTGTTTCATTCAAAAAAATTATATTTCAAGGACTAAATATGTTTTTAAGAAAAGTTAACTTACATTTAAATATAAATTTTCAAATTATTCGAATTACTTAAACAAATAATTTTTGAAATAATGGATAAATATACTTTTTTTAGTAATAATTTTCACTAAATTTTACCAGGAAAGTATATGCTTATCATATCATTTTTAGTCATTATCATATTTCTTCAAAATCACTATCAAAGTCATCATTATCATTATCCTCAGAGACTTCTTATTGGGTATCGTCCGCATTTCTAACAAGTTCAAGGGAGCAAGACATGGTTCAAAAAATTATATGAACTAATAAATGATTTATTTAAAAAAAAAATTCTGTATTTTCGGAGGGTCTAAAAATCACTTCTTGGTCTTTAACGTAAACATTTTTTTTTTGCATGAAAACAAAAATATTTTTTAATCAAAATTAATTAATTATAGTATTATTTTGATTTTAGTTTTGATTTAAAAAAAGACCCTATGAAAATACTGTATTTTTTTGTAAAATAAATGACTAATTATGCTTTTAATAACTCTAGATAATTTCATCAGTTCCTATTATAGTAAATAATAATTTTTTTAACTATGTCTTGCTTCCTAACAAGCTGTTGAACATGTTAGAAATGCGCACGATGCTCAATCAGAAGTCTCTGATGATAATGGCAATGATTATGAGAGTTAGAGTCTACTTTTAGGCCATTCATGGTACCCAAAACTAATGAGGATAATGATTTCATTGATTAAACTAAATTCTATTTAAGCTAATAATCTTAGCTTCATTTAATTAAAATAAAAAAATTTAAAAAGATCCTAAAAGAGGGAGATAATAATACACTTTTTTTATTTACAATTTTTTTATCTAACTTAAAAATGATTTTTGTCATTTTGACTATAAAAAGTATCAGCCTGTATTCATTTTCCATTGAAAAATAAGTGATTTAAACAACAAATTTTTATCCAGTTTGTGAAAATAGATTATTTAGAGGAGAACCAATCTTATTTCTTTTTTAAGCAATAATCACAAAATAATCCCAAATTGATTCAAACAGCTCTTTTCAAGGACGATTTTTTTATTTCATTTTTCATATTAAAAATTTTAATTAAATACAAACGGTTTCTATTATAAAACAAAATTTGTTTATTAAAAAATTAAGTTTGAAAAAAGAAAATAAATATCTATTTTGTAAGGTAATTAACTGTCAGATTAAAATATGATTATATAAATTATTTGAAAAACAAAAAAAGTATTGAAAGTTCCTTTTTTATCCAAACTAAAAATATTTAATAAAAAAATCATATACTGAGATTTTTTTTAGGAATCCTGTTTCACTTTGTCTTTAAGTGTTGATGAGTTGATTATTAAGGCAAGAAAAAATCCTATAATTGCTCCAATAAGGCAAGAAATAGGCCATTTTTGCCACCATCTATCCCAATCTAATGGAATGACTAGTGCACCAAACCAAGCTCCAATAATTGAACCATAACTTAGTCGAACTAAATTTTGTTCTAGTTTGCTATCGCATTCCTGATGAATTAGCAGTTTCTCAATGAGTTTTATTGGGTTTTTGTGCTTCACGAATAAAAATAAAGGCATTACACTAACCAAACTCATGAATACGCTAAATACTAAAGTTTCAAAAAAGTCTTCTATTACATAAGCACCAAAGCTGACAGCTACAAAATAAATCAAAATTGTAGTCACAATAAATTCGCTAAATAAGATAATTATATTAAACAAATTATTTCTTGAGCCATTATCATACATCTTTTAAATAAAGTATCTCATACTTTCCCAAAATTTTATTCTAAATTTATATAAAGTTCTTTTATTAAGTCTAAAATTAATTAACTGTGAATAAGCTCGATTTAAATTTCATAAATTTCATAAAATTAAAATAATTAAAATTCTATACTCGTGCTAAAATTCTTGATATTTTAAATTTTTTTAAATTAATATTGAAAGTTAAAAACTAGTGAAAATGACTGAGTAATTGTCTTTTTCATAATTTTTGATTTAATTATTTAAAAAGAATTTAATTGCGGTATAGATGATCAACTCGATGCAGTAAACTTTGTGTCAGATCGAAGCCATAGCTCAAAAACGTAGTGAAAAAGGAGATGAGCGTCTTCCCATTATAAAAAGAGACAAAAAGAGACAATTGTTATTTATTATTTTTTTTAGTAGTTAGTTGTTTTAGAATAAAGATTTAGAGGAAATCTTTTTTTTTAAATTTGTTTTAAAGTGTCACGCTATTAAATTGGTGATAGAGATGTTAACTCCCAAACTACTAATGTTCCTAGGAACGATAATTGCTGTTTTCTGGCCACTCACTCTACATGTAAGAATTAGTCATATGTTACCGTATTTTTTAGTTTAAATTTTTAATTTATTAACAATGACTTGCCGAAATCAGTGTAAAAGAATAATTATTTAAAAAACAATTCCTTTACAATATTTAAACTGATCAAATATAAAACAAATATAAATGAAACTGAAATAATTTTTGTTAAATTATATTATGAAGAATTAAAACTTTTTCAAAAAAAATAATTTATTGTTGATAAGTTTATTTTGAACAAGAATATAATAAATAAAAAACAATTTTTCAAACTTTTTATTTTTTTATTTAAATGTGTGTATTGTACCATATTCTGCGAGACTCTTAGCCGCAAAATTTTTAATTAATTTTAGTAAAAAAAATTTTATTCATTTTTTAAATTGATTTTATTTTAATTTAAATTTTAAATTAATTTAATTAATTTTAAATAACAATAATAAAATTAAGAAAAAAATTATTTTAGTTGAATAGATAATAAAGAAAAGAAAAGAGGAGACAAAAAAGAAGAACACATGGGAGACTAGTCAAGACGAGCTCGAGTGAAATGAATACCTTTTTTTTTTTAATAAATTAACCATAGACGTAAATTTCGTCTCATCCCGGCGTCTCCACCACGTTTTTTACACAAACACACAATCAAATAAACTCAAAGCTTAAAATAGAATAATCCACCTTCTTTTTTTTCATCTCCTCCAACTATTTCCAGTAAAAAGTAATAAAAAAAAACTTTTCCGTTTTATAAAAATTTCATCAAAATGAACCAAAAATCAAATAAATCTCTAAATATTTCACAATTTCCTATTTGCTCATCAAAATTTCCATAATCCGGAACGAGTCCGTCCGAACCAAAAAAAAATAGTGAAGAAAAAACTCAAAAAAAATTAAAAAAATTAAAAAAAAATGTCTCAATGATGAGAAAATAAATTAGTTTTTATGTTTAAGTAAGCTAAACTTGTTAAAATATAAATAATACAAATAAATTAGTCGAAACGATGAGGCAATCAATAGACACATGTCTATGCACACGTGCCTCTCGTTTTCACTCTTCAAAACAATTCTCAATTTTTTTTTTTTCTCACAAACAAAACAGAAAAAACAAAAATTTCCCCACTAGGGAAATTTATAATTCCAAAAACAATTCATGTTATTTGATTCAATAAAAACAAAAAAAAGTATAGTAAATAAGAAGAAAATATTTTAAACAAAATTGGACTTAAGCAGTGGCAGATTTACCAAATAATGTAATTTGTTTTGTGGGCCTGATTTTGAGCTTGAACTTGATTGGCAAGGCCGACTAGATTGAAAATGTTGCTAGTGTCGAATGGACTTGCGGTTGAGCTGGACGTGGATGAAAAAACACTTGAAGTCGAGGACACGCTGGAGCGGGTGCGAACAGAGTCCGTTTTTGGCGATAGGACTTGACGCGCGAAAAGCTCGTTCAGCGACGAGTTGCTCGAAGTGGTCGATGACGGCGAAGCGTTCAGCGACACGCTCGTCTTTGCATCGAACAAGTCGGGCATCATGTTCCTCTCTTCATGACAGTCGAATTTGTCCGCTCCGGAGTCAAGTTCGTTTTTAATATTCAACAATAGCGAGCTGGTCAGCTGTAGAGAGTCCAACTCGTGTTTTTTTCTGCTGCTAACCGATGATAATCCGTTGGTAAGCTCCATACTTTCACTTAGCTCGTGTATAAAGTGGCATCGGGGTCCGTACGGACAAAAGCCTTTTGAGTGAAACGTCTTGCAAAAGTCGGTCTTGTACTTGGGGTGTCGTTTAACGTCTTTGAGTTCCTCGACCCCGTGCGCAAACTGACACTTGTCGCCGTACTTGCACTGTCCGTTTTCGCTGTACTGTCTGCACAGCTCTGTCTTGTATCGGCTATAACTGGTCTGTTTGGGCGCGCTTTGCAGTGTGTTCAATTGGCCGCCAAACAAGCTATTGCTCAATATAGGATTCAACAGCATTTGATTTAGTTTAAGAGATTTGTCAAAATCAGCAAGAGACAATAACGGCATTGTGGATATCACCGGTGTTTTTTCTTTATTTGTTTTATTTAAAAAAAAAATTTTCTAAATTTAAGCTTAAAAAAGAAAATGAAATTTAGTCGTTTTCAAACTTAAAAAGAGTACCAGTCTTATGTTAGAAGTTAAATGCGTGTTTAGCTCAGTGTATGGTTATTTTTAAAAAAAGAAAAAAAAAGCGCATCGTATAGCTTAGTATAGTGTAACAGTTTTTAACAATTTTGGCTCGTGACTCAGCTTTCTCGATAATCTTCACCTCGTGATCGGACCAGAAAAATTCATCAATCACTAGGACTTGTAAGTCACCCAAAATGCTAACCATTTTTTCTGCACACATTGCTCAGTTTTATTATTTTCTATGCTTAGTATTCTGTAATCCTAATTTTGAAATATTTGATTAATTTACACTGAGACTGACTTTGCATGCTCAAGCATTTTAATCACTTAGCGAACAAGTCTAGTTTCATTTTTTTCTCTTTTTTATTATATTAGTAAATTTAATTTTAAAATAAATTCTATTTTACATTTATAATGAAAATTTCATTAAATATTATTTAGACAATCAATTGAAAACAGCTGTGTAGACCATAAGCATTTTAATGTTTTCACATGTTTGTTTCATAATTTGAAGCACATAGACCACTAGTCATTTTTTACTTGATACAATTATAACAATAACAGTTTTCAAAAAAATAAAGAAACATCTCATGCTTTTCTTTTCAATTAGGATTCGAATAGATTTAGCTAAAAATATAACACTTCCTTGCCATTGATTCATCTAATGATACAATAAAACTAAATTTTGAGCAAAAACAATAAAATAAGTTTTTTTCTTGGTTAAATTTATTCAAAAAAATAAATATATATGATAAATTATATGGTCTTTTGAAAAATAAAGTTGCTTAGAATACACAATATGTTTGAACGATTCATTTTCCAATACAAAATGGCTTATGAAAAATTGATTTATTGGATTTAAAGTTTTTTTTTATTTTAATTTGATCTTGTTGATTTTTTTAATTTTGGCATTTACAATTAAATGGGAAATTTGACGCATAGAATTTTTGCGTGTTTTCATCCATTTTAATTAATAAAATCATTCTAACAAAAAAAGAAGCTAATTAATGGAAAATTATACTAATCTGTTCTAACACTTTTTTGTCAAAATTTGGAATTATTCTTAAAGAATTTAAGCTTATCTAACTAAAAAGAGACCAGTTTCGACTGGGGATTTTGATAATTATGGCTTAGATGATCAACTCGATGCAGTCACCTCTGTGTCAGATCGGAGCCTTCGCTCAAAAAGGTACTTAGAAAGGAGATGAGCATCCCCCTATGCTCCACAAGGAGCGAACAAGGTTAAAAAAAAAATTAGAAAAAGGATATTAGAAAACAAGATCCACATCTTTTGGACAACTCATATTTTTGATTATAACCCCATTTAAAAACAAAACTAAAACTAATTTAACGTTTTTCAAAAAAATTGTATTAATTTTTTTTTTTTTTTTACATTATGTGGTATCAAAAATCTATCATGTGGCTGAAAGGAAGGACTAAGTCTCCATTCCAACCGGCCAAGGCTTCGCCTAAATTATTTTTTAAATAAATAAATAAATATTTTTGATTATTAAAGATTGAAATTTTAAAATTTTCTTATTTAGCTTTTAAATTAAAAAAAAAAGTTCTACATTAAATGCCAAGGAAAAAAAAAATTCATTTTCAGATAAGACATTTCTTATTTTAACCGAATAAATATTCACATCTGTTCCACTAATACTTTTTTAAATTAAAATTAAGTCTAACACGCAATTTAAAATACAGAAAAATTCTTTAAAAATTTTAATTAAAGTTTTTATTTTACAATTTACATAAAAAAAAAGGATTTTATCTCAAGTTTTCAACTAAAAAAATAAGATTTCTAAATTTTTCTGATAGAATTTTTTTTTCAAATTATAAGTCACATATCATTAAGCAAATATTTTTTCTTTCTATTTTTTTATTTTTACATCATTTATTGATGCTTTAAAAAGGCAGTTTTCTAAAGTAAATGTAGATTTTTATAATTGTGAGGCTCTGACTGAACAAAGCTTTATATCAAATAATACAAGATGAAAATATAAATTTTATTTAAGGCTAATATTTTTAAAATTTTAGAAAAAATCTATATAAATCAAAATTATATTTTCAAAATAAAGAAAAAAATTAATTGATTTAATTTTATTTATATAATTCAAATTGTTCAATTGACATTGACTAAATACTCTCTTAATACAGCTATTAAATATGATGGAATTGACACACTGTTTGGCTTAAATTAGGAAAATCAGTCGAAGAATGATCAAAACTTGACATGGCAAAACAATTATTTGACGCAGTTGGGTTTAAATAAAGTAAGAAGAGATCTGTTTTGATGAAAATGAAACCGAGAATCAATAGATAAATTTAGATTCCATCTTAAGTAGAAATACAAGAACCAGTTGTAACCCTTAGGAGTGCTGCATAAAGAATTTTATAAATTTGTGTTAATATATAATTTTTGGCTATTTATTTTTTTCATCAAAATTTCTTATTTCATCACTAATATTACTGATATTATAAATTATTCTCTAAATTTTCCTAACAAATATTATTTTTGTTTTATTTTCTAATGTATATTTAATTCTAAAATTATAACAAAAAATTATTAAAATCGAAATTGAAAATATTATTTATAAAAATCAAAATATTGATGGCCATGAACCAGAAGAAAGTGACAATGAAAATGAAAGTGACCAAGATGAAGATAAAATCATAACTTCCAAAAAACGATTGCAGTTAGTCAAAGTTATTGTGAATTTTAGAAACAAAAAGAACAAAAATTCTTCCTTTTTTGATAGATCAAATTTTATTAAATTAAAATACATTTAAAAAAATACTAAAAGATAGCGCAACATACTTTGTTGCATCTTTTTTACCAAAAATAAAAAATTTTTTTTGTTATTTTTAGGTAAAAAAAAATCAATAATCAATTAAAATCTTATTTGTGTTTTATTTTTTGTCTCTTATTTACTTCGGAAAAATAATCTTAGGGAGAAAAGATGCAACAAAGTATGTTGCACTATCTTTTAGTATTTTTTTAAATGTATTTTAATTTAATAAAATTTTATCTATCAAAAAAGGAAGAATTTTTGTTCTTTTTGTTTCTAAAATTCACAATACCTTAGTAAAAAGATATCAGCTATTCCAGAAAAAAATTTTTATTCAGTTATAGGTCAAAAGTCTAAACCATGTAGGAAAAAAAGGCCAGAGCTTCGAATGTAACACAAAATAGTTGACTTTTGTAATTTTTTTATTGATTTTTTTACAAATAGATATAAATCAGAATTCTTATATTAATCTTTAATCTTGGATAAAATTAGAATTTCTAAAATTTTGCAAGTAAAAATAAAATCATTAAGTAAAATTAGTGATAGAATCATAAATTTAAGTGATTTAAAATTAACTCGTCATTATTTTTATTCAACAAGAAAAAAAAAAGAGATTATTTTAAATAATTCAAAATTTGCCCTGTTATAACATGTAAATTATTCTATAGTGACATGTCACTAAATTCGGATAAATACGCTAAGTAATTTATTTACTCTCTAAAAGAATTAGAACAATTTTATAGAAAGACGAATCCAAGATTTTAAGTAGGAGTAGTAGGTTTTCTAAAAATCAAGCAATTATTTAGTGCACTTCATCAGCTTCTGTTCATTAATAAATAGCTTTCTATTTCAGCTCTTAAATCTTTTAAATCTACAGAAGATTCTGTAAGTAAAATAAAAATAGTAAAATTCTATTAAATTGAGGCAAGAAGAAAATAATTTTACATTTTTACATTTTCATATTTTTAGATTTTTTGTGCTTTATTTCAGAAAATTGAATAAAAAC
>VANL01000365.1:0-38431 GCA_006352455.1 Brachionus sp. 'Tiscar' | reverse complement strand
ATAGTCACGTATTCTCTATATATGATTTAAACACGAGTTGATCATCAAGTGAGTGAGTGCTTAAAGTGTGGGTAACAACTAGAACAAGTACAAAGACGAGCAACGAAACTTGTTCCACAGATAAGAAGTTTGAATTATGAGTCATGGTTAGCTAATTTAGGATTGGAAACTCTAAAAGAAAGGCGTGGAGATCTGATTCAATTTTATAAAATTCAATTGTGTCAATTGGTATAATGATGCGGAACTTATGAGTTCAATTAATAATTAATAATGATAAATCAGTTAATAATGAAGGACCAAGTGGAGGAGTAAGGCGAGCAAAGCATCGCATTCGCTCTCAGCTAACAGAATATGAATCAAGGCGAAACTTTCTATCTAACCGAGTAGTGAACAAATTGAATGTTTTGCCAACGTCACTTGTCACGGCAAGTTCGATTAACCAGCTCAAAAACAGACTGGATGATGTCGGTAGAAATAATAAAAATTAAAAGTCTACCTTAGCGGGACTACTTTAGTCTTCCTGCTTTGTCATTTTAGACTAACTAAATTGACTAACTATTATTATTATTATTAACCTTGTACATCATTAACATACTTTAAACTTTTTGTTTCCATTTAAAGGAGATTGAGTCAATTGTAAATAAAAGATGAATATATAGTTGTATAATTTAAAAAAAATTTAATTTCTAATAGTTTAAATATTGAATTTAAAAAAAAATATTAAAATTGAGTGAAGTTGAACTTTAACTTCAAATGCTATAGATTTAATATGCTTTTAATTAAGGAAATATAAATAAATTGTTCATTTAATAAATAGTACCGAGTTTAGAAATGGCGCAATAAAAATATAGCATTTGAACTTTCCTACATTATCGGTGTAACTTTGTGTATTGCACTATGTTGCATTCACATAACTAGTTAAAGTTTTTTTAGTGTTAAATTAAATTCTATTTTGATATTTTGTGCCGAAATTTCACAAAACCATTTGAGAAAATATATTTAAAATAATTTAATTGTTTTGTTTTGTTTTTTTGTTAGCTAAACATTCATTTGAAACACATACAGCATCAATCTTAGACAAAAATCAATCAACTGGTTTAACTACTGAATCTACTACTCAATTGATATCAAGCACTAGTATTACTTTGACCAGTAATGTTCAAAATTTTGCCGAATTGAAGTTTTTAATTAAATTATCAAAGATTTTATAGAATTTTTTTATAATATAGTTTAGGATAGACTTGAAAATGTGTCTATGCATTAAATTTTTTGACACTCATACGATTGGCGGTGTCAATTTGAGCCTTTTTCAAAAATTCAAATTTAATTTTTAGTTAACGATAAATAATATTAAAATGTTTTAATATTTGTTTAAAGCTTTATTTAAACAAAGTTTTATCAAAAATAGTCGGTCCTTTGAGTGTTAATTAAAAAATATTTCTTAGTATTCTATTTTTTAGCATTATTAATCATAATTAATCATAAACTTCAATCTGTCTAAACATTTAAAAATATTAAAATGTTAAGCTGTCTAAAAGGTGGAAAAGTGGACTCCACATGTTCATCAGACTCTGAATGTGAATCAAGCACATACTGCTTAAACAATAAATGCCAGTAAAATTTAAAATTTTATTCGTTTTTATTTTACTATTATTTAACTAAATTCAAGATTCAAACAATTCTACACAGAAACAACTGAATCAATAACTAGTAATTTAAAGGAAAATGGAGAAATTTGCCAAAACAACTATGAATGCTTAAGTAAAAACTGTCATACAAATTCTAAATGCACAGGACCGTCTTAAATTATATTTTTATGTTGTTATTTATCTTTTAGGTGTAATTGTACTTGGATCTAAATAAAATAAATAATAAATCAATATATTACTGAATTATATTTTTGAATAATAATATTTATATAATTAGATGAGTAAAACTAAAAATAAAATTAGTGCCAGCATTATTTAAAATAGAAAATTTAATAAAAATACAATGATTTTTCAAAGTCATAATATTGAGGGAACTGCAATCAAAACTATTTAGATTAATTTAAATTTTTTTTTTAAAGTAAGGTTGTTGCTCAAAAAAGTGTCTTATTTATTTAGAAGCGTATAAATTTTTAAAATTTTCGATTTTTAAAATGTCTTTAAATTTTACGAAATTTTTCAACATGCTCAATATTTAATAAATGTTCAGTTTTAAATTGAATTTGATAAAAGATAAATATTCAATAATTTTCTTTATTTATTTTTTTTATTTCATAATTTACCAAAAACTAGACAATTTTTATTTACACGTATTTATACTTTGACATTATTCTTTTTTATTTTTTATGCTTTTATTCAATCGCTAGGTTGATAAGAAGGATTCATTCTGAGCTGTCTGTGCTATTCACTAAAATATTTAAATAAAAAAATTAATTGAGTTTTATTAAATTTTGCGATTTATTTTTATTTAAGAATACAATAGAATAAACAAAATTATTAGCTTTTTTCTTTTTAAAAATGAGAATAAAATCTGAATTTCAGACTTATAAGGATATTAAATTTCTTAAATACATAAAAAATAATTAAAAAATTGAATAATCAAACAATTTTTGTTTAAGAATTACTTTCAAGTTTATGTTTCAAGTTTTTATTTAAAAGTGGATTTATTTAAATGCGTCAAAATTACTTTAATTAGTTCATGTATTCAATACATGGGGTTTAGGGTTAGGGTTATGCAAAATCCAATTTCTTATATCCGGTTTTCACTGTTTTTAAATTTTAAATTTTTCAGAATTATTTCAAATATCAATATCAATATTTAAAAATCATTATAAATACTATTTCTAAACTTTCCGCACATTTAGCATTCTACTTTTTTTAAAAAGATTTTATTAATTGCAAAACGGAATATTAATCTAAAACGGATGAAACTGAATGCGTCAAACTTATTTCGTTTTCCTAGAAAACAAACATCTCCTTACATAAATATAAATTTATTCTAAATTTTTAAATGTTATTTTAAAAAAAATACGAAAATGATTTTTTTGCTTAATTTTGCATTTTTTACAATTATCAAAACAACACTGTCATGTGAAGAAAATTTTATTTATACAAAAATATTTCAACAATCAACCCCTCTAAGCTCACTTTTAAGTTTACAAGTCAAAAATAAGCTTGAATGCCTAAAGTGGTGTATGGTGAACAATGTATGTATATCGGCTAAATTTTTTCAAACTAAATGCATTTTGTATGAATCAAGAATTAATAGCAGCAGTTCAATCAGTGGCATATTTATTAGGAAAAAAATTAAACCAAGTAAGAAATATTTTCAATAAAATGAAAAATAAAATTTTAATTAATTAATACAAGCCACAATTATCGATTCATTTGAATTGCTGAATATAACTGATAATGGTAAAATTATCAAAGCAGATCATAAATCAATTGTTCATGTTTTGTCTGATATATTTAATGGAAAATCAAGCATTGAAAAGATAAGTTTTTTGGAAAATCATTTAGAATCACTAGATGATGAGATATTTAGAGATTTAGATAAATTGGGAGTATTAGATCTTTCTTATAATAGATTTTCAAATTTAGGTAAATTTTTGAGGCCTTTGAAAAATTTGTTTTACTTAACCTTCAAGAAAAATTTTATTTCTAGAATTGATGATGAATCTTTGAAAAATTTAACAAATTTAAAAAAATTATTTCTCGAGGAAAATCTAATAAATGAATTGACAGAAAATGTATTTTCAAATTTGGAAAATTTAAATGTTTTGGATATGTCAAAAAATAGAATAAGTAAAATTCATGAAAATACATTTAGAAATTTAAGAAACCTAAATGATCTAAATTTATCAGAAAATAATATTACTAATTTAAATTCAATTATTTTTGATGGTTTGAAAAATCTTAAATTACTTGATTTAAGTTATAATCATTTAAAAAATATTTATTTTGAAAATGTAGAAAATTTACAAACATTAATTCTTAGCTTTAATTTAATTGATTATTTTCAAACTAATTTAACATCACTAAACAAACTCTTTCTTGACAATAACCCTTTAGGATATTTAAATTATTCAATTGCTATTAAAAATGAAAGCTATAGTTTGGAGGCTATTTATTTATTTAATTGTAATCTAAGTTTAATAACAAAAGAAGCATTTTTTAATTTTAAGAATTTAAGCTTTATTGAGTTATATCCGAATCCAAACCTAAAAATAAATTTAACTATTTTTAATTATCTTAATAATTTAACTGCTAATGGAATCAGAAATTATTCAAATTTCCCATTTTGATGTATTTTGAATATGATGGATAGCTTTGAATGAGGAAAATAATTCAATTCAAGATAAAAAATAGACTTTCGAAAACACCAAAAAAAATTAAAAAAATTAATAAAAAATTTTAAAGGTTATCTAATTTTTTTAAACTATGGAATTTTTTTTTTATTTTTAATAAAAGAGCTTTAATTAAATTATTATATTTTTATTTAATTTATGAAAATCTAAAAAAATTTATTTTCCTTTTTAATCAAAACTTGTTAAACAAATACTTGAGTTAGTTCCACCAAAGCCAAATGAATTTTTTAAAGCAATTACTTTTTTATTAGGCAAATAAATGTTATTTTTTTGAATCAGATTTAATTTGGGCATTTGATTCATTTCCATGATTGGATCAATATTATCCAAATTTAAATTTTTTGGCAAAACTTTATTCTTGCATGCCAAAACAGTTAGAATAACTTCGACAGCACCAGCTGCTCCCAATAGATGTCCCAATGAGCCTTTCATACTCGATATGTATACTTGATGATTTAAATTTATTTCTTTGAAAATTCTCTTAATGGCACTTATTTCAGCAATGTCACCCGTAGGAGTTGATGTTGCATGACAATTAATGTAGTTTAAATCCTCTAGTTTTACTTTAGAATCTTCTAGAGCCTGAGTCATACACTTGAAAGCACCATTTCCATTTGGACTCGGATTAGTAATGTGATTAGCATCGGCATTTAATCCTGAACCAAGAATTTCGGCATAAATTTTTGCCTTTCGCATTTTAGCATGTTCTAGATTTTCCAGTATCAAACAACCAGCACCTTCACTCATAACAAATCCATCTCTTAATGTATCAAACGGCCGAGATGCTTCTTCTGGTCGATCATTAAATTTAGAGGCTAAAGCCCGCATCACACTAAAGCCGGCTATTGACACCGGATGAATACACGCTTCGGTAGCGCCACAAACCATTACATCTACTAGACCATTTCGAATAAAATTGAATGCATCGGCTATTGCATGCGTGCCTGCAGCACAAGCTGTAGTTACACAATGATTGGGACCTTTTAATTTATACTTAATACTTATTAAACCAGATGAAAGATTTGGTAAAATTTTGGGCACAAAATATGGACTTATTGTTTTATAGTTTTTTTTATTGTACAAGCTAATGGCTGCTTCTGATGTTTCAAGCATACCAGACATACCGGTGCCTATAGAGGTTCCGGCCCTATGATTTTCATCGCCCGGTTTCCAGTCAGAATCTTTAATTGCTTCATCAGCAACAGCTAAAGTGAATATATTTGCCCATGACATTGACTTCAAATCAGACTTTTTGATTATACTTTTGGCTAATAAATGTTCAACTAATGCATTTCGGTCTATTTGACCTGCTACTCGACTAGGAAAATTTTTATATTCTTGAAAATAAGAAAAGTTTAAAAAATGTTATGTTTTTTAGAATAAAATTAGAATTTCTTTAAGAGAAAAAATCTAAGACGAGAAATTAAAATTTGATAACTTTTCAACAACAAAAAAAATTTTAAATTTAATTTTAAAATAAAATTTTTTTTTTCTCTTTTTACAGTATTTTTATACAATTCAAACCAAATCAGCTTTTATAGTCGCATTAAAATTAATTTTAAATCTAGTTTGAATAATTTAAATATTTTTTAATAAAAATTTACTAATTAATTAAATTAATCTAAAACCAAAAATAAATTCTAATAATATTATGATACCTTCTGAAATAAGTGGTTTAATTGCTGATTTTCCATTAATTATATTTGTCCAATTTTCATTTATATTAAATCCTAAAGGAGTTAACAATCCAATGCCAGTAACAACCACTCTATGCTTGTTCATTAGATCCTAGTTAACATAAAGTTAAATATTAGAATAAAAAAGTTTTTAAAAAGAAAACTACTTTACTACAAGCAAATCTTGTATAAATGCATTAATTTAAATTGCTAGATTATCAATTATAAAATTTATTATAAAAAATTTAAAAAAATAAAAAGAATGTGATAAAAATTTAAGGTAAATCTAAAATATCATATTTTTCATAATAAGACTGAGTTGTATTGTAGGTTTTTTCTAAAGTAGCAATAAAATCAGGAAACATTATTTTATCAGAATCTGTTCGTATCATGTGTCCGATGAGTGCATCTCGCTTAGGCAGACCGTGCATTCCGATATTGGCAGCTTTTCTTATCAGCCAAGGATGATGTTTAGCCAATGTTTGATCGTATGTTTCTATGCAGATTTGAGCTGATTTTTGCTTTTGATCAGCGTTGTATAATCTTTCTAAAAATTTGTAAATAAAAATTAAAGCTCTATGCAATCTTAGTAAAGTTCTGGCGCCTGATGGATGATGCTTTAGATCATGTTTCGATTGCTTAAATTTGTTGTTTTCTTGTTCATACTTTAGGAATGTATTCAATGTGGAATAGTGGATCGGTTCTTCTTCCATATACTTTTTTAAAATATTTATTTTCTCATTTACATCCGAAATAACAAAATAAAATATATTTCCTAAAAGACCTAAAAATTTGTTCATCTCCTCATATGCAACTATGTATTCTCTTATTGATATGTCACCGAAATCTGATTCAACTGTTGTTTTAATTAAGCATTCTTTAAATGAATTAAATAACTTTTCAGGATCGAATTGTGTCTCATGAATATGATGATGATGATGATGATGTTGTTGTTCAATGCTCATTTTTCTCTTTTTTTAACTAAACTTGATTTTTGTTTCGAATGCATCGTTTAAAAAGCATCTTCATCTAAAACTATTCAAGCATTTAAAAAAATTGAATTTCATAAATTTTTAATTACACTTTATTTATTAAGTGATTTTTAAATAATTAAAATTTTTTTTTTTTTAAATAGATATTTATTAAAATTTAATTTCATTCAATTATAAAATTTTTATTCAAATAGTTACCAAAAAGACGAGGATTTCCAGGCTCATATTTTTTTAATTTAAGATCAGACTCTTCTAAGCGATCAAGAGTTGTAATCAAAGATGAACAAGTTGTGTAGAGAAGATAGCCAAGTTTTGACATTTTTTCAGCCAATTCAAACTGATGGTTGTCCATCAAATCCTCATTGCAAACGACAACAAGTTTTTTGTTTGCTTCTAAAGATTCTATTATACTACCAGAACCAGCATGACTAATCACCAAATCTGCTTTTTTAAAATCTTCTTTTATAGAGCTCTTAAACCGATAGGCTTCAATTTCTAGGTTGTCTTTCTTTAAATTAACAATTGAATTTTTTTCCCATGAAATGTTCGGAAAAATATTTTCATGGTTGCCATTACCAATTTGAACAACAATTTTATTAAAACCTTGTTTAGTCAAGATTTCTAAAACTCTATCGCTTAAAACAGTGTCAATCAAATTCTCAAATTTTGTTGTGCCAACTGTAACGAAAACATTTTTCATTTTACTAAATTATTATCATAAAATATTAAAAGACAAAAAATTTCAATACAATAAATTTTCTATTTTCTATCTAAACTAGTTAAATTACATAAGAGTTTTATTTTTCTAACATATAGCTAGGTATTTTGAAAGAAAGAAATTAAGTCAAAACAAATTTAAAATTAATTGTGGTTTTGTCGACTATATGAAAAATACCAAAAAATCTAAACAAAAAAATTATTAAAAAAAAAATTAATTATTTATCGTTTAAAATGTTAAAAATTTACTTAATAAAAAAAATTTAAAAATAATTCTGAAATTTCATTCTGCTAAATATTTTAAACTTTTATTTAACCATATTGCATATAAAATACTTTATTTAATTTTTTGAATTTTCTTAAATAGATTCAAAAAATTAGAACAATTTATTTTCCAAAATTATCTTTAAATTGGCTAAAGTAAATTTTTTTTTCTTTTCTTTTTGAAATTCACAATAGCTGATTAGTGGTCTGGTCAAAATACAATAAAGAACACTCTGTTTTTGATCCTTATAAGTTATATGAAAATAAAATTGAAAGCCAGAAAGAAATTAAATTTCTAGGTATTAAATTTTACTGTAAGTTGAACTTCAATTGTTGACGAATTAAAGAACGCAGTAAATCAAGGATTTTTTGACTTTATTTAGAAATATTTACGCATTACACAGTAGAGTCAAGTATTCGAGTTTTTTTGACTCCACTGTGTAATTGATCATTGATATTTCTTCTTTTTTTTGAATGAACAATCAATATTTAAAAATATGTATTCTGTAACTCATTTTTTCAACATATCTAAGTATAATTTTCTTCAATTCTTAGCCTTTTTTATTTATTTATATTTTTACTTTTTATTTTATTTTAATTTCTTTTAATCTGAAGGAACATTAACTCGGTACAGAAAACAAATAAATAAAATGAATAAATAAAAACTTCATAAATTGAAATGACCAATTTGTGTTTTTGTCTTCAAATTTTTTCTACTATGTGCACAACTGTAAAGTACATATCTAATTCAGAATATTCAAGGAACTTTCTCACAAACTCTTAACTTATTAGACTTTCTTTAGATAGTTGACATAGGATCATTGTTGAAAATTAATTGTGACATTTAGCTTCAAGAGTACAAAAAATCAAATAATAATTTTTTCAGTTTCTAATAAAAAAATAATTCTAAGTTAAATTAAACTTATTGCCGAAATAAATCTCAAATTCGAATAAGTTCAAAGCTCAAAAAAATATCTTCGTTCTTTATTTTCTATTAATTGAGTTTTTGTTAAATACAAAAATTTTTTTCTTTTTTAATAAATCAAAATTTAAAAAATAGAATTTATTTTAAAAAATACTTAAACTTAGTACAATCAAGTTTGGAGAACCTTTTTTACTTAAAATATTTTTTCTGATGAAAGACAAAAATTAAAACATCAATAAGATCTTAATTGATTTTTGATTTTGTTTATCTAAAAATCTTGCTCAGCAAATCTTCTAGAAAAAATAAACGTAGTTACAGATGCATTGAATTCTGGTAATGTTTCAGCAATAGTTTCTATGGACTTCGCAAAAGCTTTTGAGAAGGTGGCACACAGAGCATATATCATGAAACTAGAAGCATTCGGTTTCAGAGAGAAACTCCAAAATTGGCTCTCAGATTTTTTGACTGGTAGTAAGAAAATAGTTGTACTTGGAGAAAATGTTTCTGATTGGAAGAACGTACTAGGCGAGGTCTCACAAGGCTCTGTACTTGGTCCTCTACTATTTATCACATTTTAAAATGATATGCCTGAAGCGATTTCCAGTTTAATAAAATTTTTTGTTGATGACACAAAACTGATAGCAACCATCAACAACATCAGAAGATGTAGAAAACCTTGAAACGGACATAGATTCACTCTTGGAATGGGCAAAAAAATTGAAAATGTGTTTTAATACTAATAGATGCAAATTTATGTTCTTCAAAAACCAAAAAATTTGTGAAATACACTTACAAATGGAAAATATACCAACAAACAATTGGAGAACGTGACTTTGGGATTTACATAACAAATGATTTGAAATGCTATCCTTAATCAACTTAAATTTTTAATAATTGAGAAATTTGAGATAATTTTAAATTAAAAATTTTATTATTAAAAGAATTTTATCTGCTTGACTATGCAAGCCTCAATAATTGAATTAAAATTTTAAAATCACGATTGATCTATCTTAGACGAATTAATATTTCTAATAATTATTAATAAAATTTTAAAAACAAAATCCAAAATCTCAACTAGACTTAGAACACTCATGCCAACACAAATACCTAGTATGCCTCCTAAATTACAAATTAATAAAAAATAATTCATTGAGGGACTTTCTTGAATTAAAGTCAAACCAATGTCATCATGAAAAATATTCACAGCGACAACGCTTCTTTTAATACTTTCAGGACTAGAAAAATTCCAATTATTTTTGTATGTCGGATTTTCAAGCATTAATCGGGCATAGTAAGGTGATGGATAATCTGCAAAAGATATTTTACTTTTGTAATTAACAGTGTCACATTCTTCAGGGCACAATTCAAAACATCTAAAAGATTCATTAGAATTAATAAAGTTAATAAAGGCTTCTTGAGAACATAACATTTGAGGGCTTTTACATGATGTGTTATATTTAACTTGTAAAGAAATTGGGTAATAGCAACCACACTGTTGTTTTATATATTCATGAAAGCACATGATCAAGCAAGTTTTTTGGTGATATCTTCTATAAAGTTTTATTATTTTTTTGTATAAATCAGAGTGAAATGAGTTTAATGAAGTTGGATCTTTGATGCACTCACTGTGAGGTTTACTTAATTTGGTTGTATGCTCTTGACTAACGACAATATCAGTCTCAAATCCATTCGATAAACTAATTGAATCATATTCACTGAAAATAGCTGAAGAATAATTGTGTATAAACAATTGAATACCACCCGATTTAACTAAATCATTTTCATCTAGAAAGCCATTAAAAAGTTCCAATCTTAGACCATATCTTTTACCAGGTATTTTTGTATGTTCTTTATCTATTGTTTCGCTTTTAATATTCTTTCCTGAATTGAATTTAAAACAATTTCCAAAATTAGGTATTGTAAAATACTCAAAATTAGATTTATTACAAGTAAGTAAATTAAATTCACAATTTACTATCATTTCATTAATGTTAAAGCTAAAATTTGACAAATAATCTTCATATTTAAGAATTAAGTTTGAAAAATGAAATTCTAAGTCAATTAATGTTTTAAACGTATCTTCATTAATTAAATTATATGATGAAATATTATCTTTCAAAGCCTTAATCTCTGTCCTTAAATTTTGAATATATATGTCATTTTTTCTCAAATTGAATGGGTTTTTATTACAAAATGAAACAGTTGGAAATTCGATTGATGCTTGTCGTTCATAACAAATTTTTGTGTTCACTCTATATTCAAAAAATTCAATCAATATCTGTGTAAATTGGTAAATGCAAAAGCCAGAAGAAGCCAAAAAACATAAGATCCAGAAAAGCTTTGAAATCAAATTTTTGTTACGAAAAATGTTCGGAAATCCATGCACTGTTGAAGATTCTATCCAATTATTGAATACTTCTTTGAAATTTATGCTAGAAGAACTTTTTGACGATTTCATTTTAAATTATTTTATTGCATATGAAAAATTAAAAATCTCAACATTTATTCTTTTTAATTTTGAAATTGAAAGATTGATTTAAAAATGTTATTTCCTTAGGATTTATATTTTCCAACGAATTTTGTTTGCCAATCAATTAAAAATTATCAGAAACATTTAAAAAGGCAATAAAATAAGTTCTTGTTCAAAAGTAATTAAGATCAAATAAAAAGGATTACTGATTTCGTTCAATTAAGAATTTTTTTCAAAATGATCCTGTAAAATAAATTTTGGATTAATTATTGTAATATCTAGCAAAAAATTTAAAATTTAAAAAAAAATCGATAAAAAAATCGATAAAAAAATTTTATTAACTAAAATTATTTTATTATAAAATTTTAGGTTTTAAACAGTATTGTGAATTTCTAGAACAAAAAGAACAAAAATTCTTCCTTTATTGATACAGTGCCGGAAATTAACTTGTCACATCATACCACCTGATATAATTTAATATAATTTTTTTTTAAATTTTACTCCATATCAGGTGATTTCAGCTATTATCATTTGATGTATGAAAATTTGAATTTTTATATCTAAAAATATGTAAATAAATTTTTTAAAATAAATTATCGATTTAAATATTAGTAATGCTTTATTTTTGTCTTTTATTTTCATGAGAAAAATTATTTTAGGAAAAAAAAAATACAACAAACTTTGTAACACAAAGTTGCAGTATTTTTTTAAAATTATTTTATTTTTTTTTAAATTTTTATTTATCAATAAAGGAAAAATTTTTATTCTTTTTGTTCTAGAAATTCACAATACCGTTTTAAACTAAATTAATCTAAAATCGGCACACGCTACTTTCATCGAAAATTTTTCAGCCATTATTGAAAGATTATAAGTAATCAAAAACCATGCTATATTTTTTTATTTTCCTTAAATCACATTGAAATATAGTGTCATTTTTATTTTAAAATTTAAATAAAACAAAATTAATAAAAAAATTTTCCTGTGAAAATGATTAAAAAAATTTGTCTTATCGATGAAAAAAATTTACGACTATAGGAAGTGATAATGATTTTCTATGAAGAAATTTTCTATTTAAATTTTTCTTTAATTTTTTTTTTAAAAAAAAGCTAGGAGCCCTAAAATCATAGCTCACAAAATTGGCAAAATTTCGACATTATAATGAGTAATATCTGGTTTAAACATTAAAAGTTTCATCATCTGATTACAATTGTTGCTCTTAAGGTAAAAAGTTATTCGAAAATGATTCTACTTGGACGACAAAATAGAGGAAAGATTTGGCATAAAAATTATCAAAAGACGATATTGGGCATATCCTAATAAATTGAATATTTTGATGTAAAATTTGAAAAAATTTTTATAAATTAATAAATCAGATCTTTTAATCCTAGAAGCCATTCAACGTTTTTTTTTAAACTGTTTGATTAAGGTGTCTAAAACGACCGTAATTAAGCATTTAGTTTTCAAAAAGCTTCCAGAAATTTTTCAATTAAAGTTCAGCTTTAATTTTTAAAAAGAAAAATTAATTCAAAAAGCACTTTCATGTTTAATTCGATTTAAATTTTTAATGTTTATTTTCTTATAGATCTACAAAAATATTTTTTTCAAAAGGAGAATTGCGTTCTTAACACAAAACATTTTGATTTTAACCAAAATTTTCAAGGGCATGATCTTGATCAAAAGGTTTGATTATATAAACAAAAAAAAGCTTGATTTATTTTGATTAATTAAATTGAAAATTTTCTAAACGCTTTTTTAAACTAAACAAGCGAAAATTAAACTAAAGATAATAAAAAAAAACTTTTAAAAACCAAAATTTAGATAATTGAAAAAAAAATAAAATTTTGAGAAAATTACCTTAAAAGAAAAAATAAAATGAATGATATGATAACAGATGACGATGCTGAAAAATCTTTAAATAAAGTAATTGATTTTTCTTTAAAAAACAAAAAACAGATTTGGAAATAATTTTTACAAAAATCAAGATTTTAGAAAATTTGTCGGATTTTAACAAGACAAAAGAAAATGATTTTAAAGGATCATGTCAAAAAAACCAAAAGAAAAAGTTTATCCCGACCAAAGTTATACCGTTTAATTTTAACCGGCCAGTTAAAATAGCATATAGAAAGTTTACAATAAAATTACCAGATAAACTGAAAAGAAATGAAATAAATAAAAAAGCCCAGATGGTTAAAAAGAAAAATGATACAAAAAAAATTTCACCAAAATTCGAATTTATTGATCCATCAAAAAAGATCAAAAAAAAATTCATACCAACCAAAGTTGAGCCCTTCAATTTTAATCAAAGAGTTAATATTGATTATAGAAAAAAGTCACAATTTGACAAAAAAAATCAAAACAAAAATATTAGCTCAAAATCAATCATTGATTTAAAAAAAGACAGTGAAAATATTTCTAAAATAAAAAGCAGTTTAAAATTAAATAATTATCAATACAAAGATTCGCATTATCAAATAAACAGTACTAAGATTGTTCCATTCAATTTTAGAATAAAAAAACCAAGAGATTATAGTACATACAAAAGGCACAATTGGCTAAATTGTGAAAGAATGGACTTGAGCATGAAAACTAATTCAAAAGAGAAATTAAATGATTGTACTATTGATAAAAGTATTCAATTATTAGGCATGGAATTTAGGAAAAATTCCAAAAACTACCGAGTCAATAAAAATTCGATGCAAGATAAAAAAAATGTTTTAAAAAATACAAGTATTAACTGGCTTTCACAGAACTTTGATTACCAAATGGATGCGGAGAAAAAATTTGAAAAAAAGAGTATAAACAAAAAGGATACTATTTTGTACAATATTGAGAAAAGTTATTTAAAAGATTTAATCAAATTAAAAGAAATCAATAAAGTTAAAGTTCCAATTTTGTCTGCAGATTCAACGAGATAATCTTCAACCAAAACAGTTCCATTCAAATTTAGGCACAATAAACCACGCGAGTACAGTATTTATAGAAAAAATATATATTTATGTGAAAGAATGGATCCAAATTACAGAAACAAATTTAGAATTAAACGTGGTAGTACTGAAATTGATAGGACAATTGAACTTTTAAGATTTGAATTTAAAAAAAAATTCAAGAATTTCTAAAAAAAATATTTCAAAAAATAGATCAATGGATATTTTCAAATATGATTATGAAAAAATAAATGATCAAGAATTGAATAATTTTCATTTAGATGTAACTGATTCACGTGAGAAATTAGTCAAAGATACAAAAAAATTATCTTTTAGACGATTTTTTTCATTTTTATTTGGAAATAAAAAAAGTAATTCGTCAAGCACGAAAGAAAGTAAAAGTTCAAGTTTAATAAATAGTAGTTTATTAATTGAAGAAGATGGTTTAAATAGTCATTTATTTAATATAAACAAAAGTAGCACTGAAGATGAAATTGAATTCAAAAATGAAGAATCTAAATCAAGTATAATAATGTATTCACAATTAAATTTTCATCAAGAGAATAATTTAATTACTGATGTAAAATTTAAAACAAGTCAAAAGAATGTTAATAATTTTGAAAAAGCTAGATTTTCATTAAATCAGATTAAATTAAAAAAAGAGAAAAATTATACTACGTATTCTTTGATAAAAATAAATGAGAAACATCAACTTTCTAAAAATATGCCAAATTCAATTTTGTCCAAGAAAAGTGAAAGTTTAAATTTGAAGATAAATAAAGATTTTTCAAAATCGATATCCGAACTAGATCAAAATGAAACAAGCTTTAGAGATCAAAACTTGTCAGAACAAAAAAAACAGATGTTTCTTTGGTTAAAGTAAACGAGAATAAATCAAATATTGAAAGAAAAAAAATTAGTGAAAATAATTTTTTAGTTGATTCAGTTTCTGAACCGAAAATAAAGTTGAATACTTTAAATGAGAAATTAATGAATAATCAAACAGGAAGGAATTTTTCTGTTAAAAATTTGAATAAAGAAAAATATACATTTATTGAAAATAAAAAAGATGGTAAAATGATAGAAAGTAATTTGGAAAATAAAGAAACATTTCCGGAAAATGAATTGGCAACGACAAGATTTAGTTCATCTCAAACTTCACTAACACCAATTTATTATACTGAATCATCTTTTAATGAGAAAATTTCAAAACAAGAAGTATTATTTTTTACTTTGATATCTATTTAACATTTATCTTAAATTTTAGCTGATTAATAAGAAAAATGAAAAATTGCTACAAAAAAATAAATTAATGTCATCAATTTTGAATTTAAACCGATCAGAGAATGAAAATAAAAAAGTAAAACTAAAAATTATTTCATTTAAAAAACAAGAAAATTAAAATTTTTTAAAGAAAAACAAAAAAAGAATTATATTTTCGATTGTGGCCGTTTCTATGTCAATTTTTTTCTTGATATTATTGCTAACTGGTTTACTATTGGGTTTTTTGTTACAAGAAAACGTTTTAAATAAAAAAAATAACACGTTAAGTGAAACTTCAACCTCAACATTAACTACTCCTTTAACAACTAAAACTTCAACCTCTACCACAACTCAAACAACATCAACGACAACTTCAACCATAACGTCAACTACTACTACTACCACGACTCCAACAACAACTACAACCTCTACCACGTCTCCAACAACATCAACATCAACGACAACTATAACAACTACTACTACCACAAAAACAACAACTACAACTGCTACCACAACATCAACTTCCACTACTACCACGACTCAAACAACAACTACAACTTCAACCACAACTACAACTACAACTTCAACCTTTACCACGTCTCCAACGACAACTACAACAACTACTACTACTATCACAACTCAAACAACAACTAAAACTACAACTTCAACCACTACCATGTCTCAAACAACATCAACATCAACGACAACTACAACAACTAACCCTACTACCACAACAACTACTACTACAACCACAACTATGACAACAACTACAACTATGACAACAACTGTCTTTAGTATATAGAATAGCTTGTCATTTATTTAATTTAAGCTTTTTTAATAATTTTGTTTCAAGTCGGAATAGTTGGCTCTCCATGTACTTTAGATTCTGACTGCCTAGGCTCAAGCATTTCAGGAATTAACCAAAAGCTTTCAACAACTTACACAACTACTTATTGTTTAAGTAATTTATGCGCGTAAGATAACATTATTTAAAAATATTTATTAGATATTTATTTTATTTATTTATTTGTATATCTGTACCGAGCTATTGCTCCTTCAGATTAAAAAAAAATGTTATAAAATGAAAAAAAAATTAAATAACTTAAAAAGAAAGTTAAATAAGGTATGTTTAAATAAAAAGACAAAAAAATAAATAAAATTTAAAATGTTTCTTTTTTTTAATTTAAGTTTAGATTATTTTTTTAAACTATTTTATTTTCAAATTAGTTGTAAATCACCATATACCACAATTGCAGTTACTGGAGATTATCGATGTGCCAAAGTTCAAGGTGTAGATTGTGAAGATGATATTGAATGTGATTATTCATATTGTCACACGAATAGAAAATGTGTTGGTGGTGGGAACGGATTATTTTTTTAAAAAAAAATCTTAAAACTTTAATTATTTAATTAAACTTTTGTTTGTTTTTTAAATAATTTAAAAGTTTGCAATATTTTTATGAAATAAAGTTCGAATTAAATATTTTTTTAATAAAGCTTTTATTTAAAAATTAAAGCAAAGCTTTTTAATCAATCTTTTGTTAATGACAAAAATTTAAAGCAATATATTGTTTTGATTTTTTTAAATTTTCAAAACGAATTAAAAAATTTTGAATTTACTCTGGGTAATAATTAAAGGCTTCTTGATGAAATTTAATAAATTGCGTTCATATTTATTAATTTAACAGTTACACTAATCTGAATTTTTTTGAAAATTAATTTTTTTAATTTTTACTTTAAAAAATAAATAAGCGTTGGCTTAATCGAAAATAAAATTCAGCCAATTGAATAGGAATACAAAAGATTTAATTTAAAAATAAAGCCCTTAGTTTTTCCCAGAATTAATTATCTTAAATCAAATGAAAATACATATCAATATGAGTTTTTCAGTTATCAATAAGAGATTATCATTTTCTATTTTATAATTTGGTTTCAGATAAAAATTAAATAACAAACTTAAAAATATGTTAACTGACGATAAATTAAAAACAAATTTTGATTCAAATGACAAATATCAAGGTTCGGCTTTGGTCAAAGAATATTATTTATCCAAAAAAAAGATCCATTCTTGTCAAACCAGGTTTCTCTGCAATTAGAGAAAAAGCCTTATCAGTTGAGCATAAATGATAAGGTATTTTTTAATAGAATTTAGTCTTTTTTTAAGATTATTCAAAAATTTTTTTAAACATCTAAATAAAAAATTAAATTAAAAAAAAATTATCAAGCTAAACTTAAACAGGATCGAAAACAGACAACATGAATGGCTTTCTATTAGGAGATTTTTTTCTCATTGCAATCATAGAGAAAATGAATTTACAAGTCCAGTACTTAGTGTTTCAACTATTAGTTTTGATGAACTTTCATTCAACATTTCAAATACTAATATGTCACTTGGAAAGCAGAATTTAGCTTATGAAAAACCAAAATTGGAAATTTTAAATCTGAAAAATGATTATTTAGATAAAAAATCAAGTTCGGGTTTAAACGAATCAACTTTAAAAAAAAATGTTCTTTCATCTTCAGCTCAAAGCTTCGATATTGATAATTTGGGCTATCAAGATGGAAAAAATGATAGAACTAAAGAAATTTTAAATGATGAGCAAATAGAAACAGATCATTTTGAGACAAATAGTAATACAAGTTCTAAATTTAAAAAAAGTTTCGATTTTTCAAAAGAGTTAACTCAATCGGCAATTTTAAGTGAAAATTTGAAGGAAAAAAATTCACAAGAACATCCAAAAATAAATTCGACAAGTTTTATTTCATCGACTGATTCTGTTAAACAAAACTCTGAATTTGATAAATCATATTTAACTCTAATAAATAAAGATAATGGCAAAGAAGATAAAAAAGTAAAAAAAAAAAACCAATTTTTTTTCTACTATTAATAATATTTTAAAAAGAGAAAGAGAAAAATTGTTATCTTAATTTTATCTGGTTTAGTTGTATTAATACTTTTGATTGGAGCTTTAATTGGAGGAATTTTAGGAGGAATTTTGACACAAGATAATGTTACAACAAAGACGACTTCAATAAAATATAGCACAACAGTTTATTATACAACTAAGGTATCAAATGCGTTGACTACTCATGCTATTACACAATTAATAACAAATATAATCACTACGTTTGCAAGTTCATCATCAAATTTAGTTCCAGTTGCATCATCGACGAATTCTCAAATATCAACTACAACGATCAGTACCCTCACAACATCGACTACTATCACAACTCAAACAACAACTACAACTACAACTACTACTACAACCACAGCAACAACAGCTACTACTACAACTATGACAACAACTGTCTTAAGTATATAGAATAGCTGGTCATTTATTTAATTTAAGCTTTTTTAATAATTTTGTTTCAAGTCGGAATAGTTGGCTCTCCATGTACTTTAGATTCTGACTGCCTAGGCTCAAGCATTTCAGGAATTAATCAAAAGCTTTCAACAACTTACACAACTACTTACTGTTTAAGTAGTTTTTGCGCGTAAGACAACATTTTTTTAAAAATATTTAAGCTTAGATTATTTTTTTAAACTATTTTATTTTCAAATTAGTTGTAAATCACCATATACCACAATTGCAGTCACTGGAGATTATCGATGTGCCAAAGTTCAAGGTGTTGATTGTGAAGATGATATTGAATGTGATTATTCATATTGTCACACGAATAGAAAATGTGTTGGTTCAAATAATGGATAATTAAATCACTGATGAACCCGTTTAAAAAAAAAAAAAAACATTTAAAGAGATTATCAAAAAATAAAATAAATTTAAATTAATATCCAGTCTTAATTAGATATTTAATATTAAATAAAATTTCTAGCATTAAATTTAATTAATGTCTTAATAATAAATATAAACTATTAACAATAATTTTTAATATTAATTTAAATATAATAACAGTAATAATTTAATTTTGTTTGTATAGCGATATATTATATTAGAATTTAAATTTCGTTCAAATGAATTCTAAGCTTTGCAAAACTCTTCATTTTTTTGTAAAATGTGCATCATCAAAAAAAAACATTTAATTAAAATACGAAATAAATTGGACAGTTTTTGCAGAGAATAGCATTCGTTTGTACAAATTTGTTCAATATTGTACTGTTTGCAGAACTATTTTTTTAATTTTTATACTAAAATTTCATTTTGCCAAGGACCTTCAAAATTCACAAATACATTATTTGAATTATTTAATAAAAATTATGTTCTAGGCAAAAATTTTCAAATAATCAAAATATTAAAATTTCTTTTTGTCAAATTTTTAGCTTATTTGAAAAACAATTTAAATCACAGTTTGAAAAGGAAAATTAAAAATTTTTTAAATTCTATTTAAAAAAAAAAGGACAAGTCAAAAAATAAAATTTAAAGAATCATTTTTCAATCATTTCTTTGATTATAGCTTATTGGACTTTGGCTCAGTTCTTTGATATCTTTAGCGTATATTTGATCTTCTTCATCAGCACCAAGTGTTAATGATTTACGACCTTTCATAATAGTGAAACCATATGCTTGGCTCTTTTTGTCGAGTCTTGCCTTTTTGGCATACTCTTTGTACAAATAGAAACAAACAAATATTGAAGCTATTGAAAAGCCTAAAAAGAAAACACCGATAAGTGATGCCAATAATCTAAAATTAAAAAATATCAAGAAAATTAATTTGCAAAATAAGTCAAAGCTTACATTAACCAAAGTTCAATAGTTGTTGTCGTAACAGTGGTTGCTGATAAACCATGAACAATCTTGAATACAATCAATTATCAAATTTTGTTCAAAAATTAAAATTTACTTGTAAAAGATTGAAAAATAAGATTTTATTTCTTAAAATTTTAAGCATTTTTTGACCGAAAAATTAAATTTAAAATTCAAAACTAAAAATTTTTTTTTCTTAAAAAGTCAGATATTTATTTTTTTATTTCAAAATAAGAAATTGAATTTTAAATAAACAATTAAATTTTCTTCTTTATAGAAAAAAAAATTTTATTAATTCTTTTGTTTAAATTTTAATTATTTTTTACCTTTTTGAAAAATTTAAATTATAAATGAATAAATAAATAATTAAAAAATTAAAAATTCACTAGCTTGTTATACAATTGATTTTATTTTTTAAAATTTAATCTGATTCTAGAAATTTTCTAAAAAATTAATCATTTTTAGTTCTTAAGTTTACAAATGCGATTCAATTTATTTCAGATGTGATTAAACAGATATATTTTACATTTATTTTACACGATAAGGATTTAAACTTATATCAACAGGCTGTTGTTTTGTCAAAGCATTTCAATCAGCAATTTTTTTAGAAATAATTTTAAATTAGCAAAATAATCAGACAAAAATTTTTTATAAAATACCACCTATTAATAACAATAATAATAATAATAATAATGATAATTGCTACGCTTATGCGTGAAGTCTGGATTAATCAGACTGTAAGCAATATTAGTCACTCAATATGTAATCTATTAATTATTATATTCTTTATTAATTATTATTTTACTACTGAAAAAAAAATTTTTTCATTATGGTTTAAAAAATTTTTATTCTATCTATTTTAAACTGTCAAGCTAAATGTACTAAACGATTTTCCAGATTCAAATATCAAATAAAGAACAAAATTTTTAGCTCAATTTTAAAATAGCTGTCATTTTTTAATTTGTCCATGGGACTTGAAGTATAAATGAATAAATAAATAAAATTTGCCTGGTGAATATTTCTTTCAAAACTGAATCAGGAAAATAATGGTATTGTGAATTTGAAGAACAAAAAGAATAAAAATTCTTCCTTTTTTGATAAATCAAAATTTACTAAAAAAAAATATATTTAAAAAAATACTGCAACTTAGTGCAACATACTTTGTTGCATCTTTTTTACCTAAACTAAAAATTATATTTTTTTTTTTTTAGGTTAACAATATCAATAATCAATCTAAATCTTATTATTGTTTTATATTTTGTCTTATATCCACATCAGAAAAAATTATTTTAGGTAAAAAAGATGCAACAAAGTATGTTGCACTAAGTTGGAGTATTTTTTTAACACTCAAAACCCGGAGGGGTTTTTTGGACCCCTTGAGTTACTTTTTATTTTTTATTTTTTTCCATGAAAATAAGCATATTTTGCAAAAATATAAATTAACTTAAATATTTTTTGATTTTAAATATCTGATTTGAAATAAAATTTTAAAAAATGGGTAACGTTTATTTAAGCAAATACAAATTAAAGATAAAGTAAAAAGCTCCGAAAAAACTCCTCCGGTGTTTGAGTGTTAAATATATTTTATTTTAGTAAATTTTGATTTATCAAAAAAGGAAGAATTTTTGTTCTTTTTGTTCTTCAAATTCACAATACCGAAAATAATTTGATTTGAAATAAATTTTTTAATTTTTATTTTAAAAATTGTCTTAAATAGATTATGCAAAAATAATTTTTAAAAATGTTTAAATTTATTTTGTTACTAACGAAAACAAATTTAATGAAATGTAATTTCTTTCAGATCATATTTTTTTGAAATTCAATATCGTTTTAATTTAACAAAAATTTAATTATATTAATGTGATAAAATAAACCCAACCAGCAAATCTTAATCATTCCAATGGATCAAAATAACCGTAAATTTTTGAACATATTTGTTTAAAAAAGTTCTATTTAAAAAAGTTCAAGTTTCTGCAACCAATAACGAATATTTTAGCAAAGAATTAAAAGGTCACATTGAAAGAGTCTGTTGTATTAAAGTTGTAAATAACACAAAATTAGTGAGTGCAGATTGGACAGGAACAATAAGAATATGGAATCTAGAGAATTTGACATGCATTTTAATTCTAAAAGGTCATACAAGACCAGTTAAGTGTCTTGAAGCTATTGATAAAAGCAAACTAGCAAGTGGTTGTTGTGATGGATTAATACGAATTTGGAATATTGAGACTGGTGAATGCATCAAAGATCTGAAAAGTAAATATTTTTCAATTTTATGTCTAGTTTTTCACGATTACAAAACTCTCATAAGTGGTAATATTGGTGGAGAGATTAAAATTTGGAATATAGAAACTGGTGAATACATTGTTAATGCGCATGATAAACATAAATTTGAAATTATTTGCATTAAATTAGTTTCTGACAATATTTTTGCAAGTGCAAGTGGGGATAAAACAATAAAAATTTGGAATGTGCATACTGGAGAGTGCATGAATACTTTACACGGGCACAAGAGCTCAATTAATTGTTTGTTTATCATTGATAATAATACAATTGCTAGTGGCAGTGGTGATTGTACGATAAGAATCTGGAATATGCAAGAGGGAAAATGCCTAAAAACATTAGAAGGTCATTCTGATCATGTTCGTGAGTTAATAATAGTTGATAAGAAAACTCTCATTAGCGGATGCTGGGATTGTTCAATCAAGATTTGGAATTTAGAAAGCGGAGATTGCATCAAAACACTTATAGGCCATTTAGATTGTATCATATTCATCCAAATTGTTAAAGACAATTTTTTAATTAGTGCAGGCTTTGATGACACAATAAGATTTTGGGATTTAGATAGTGGACAGTGTGAAAAAATAATTTATTGTCAAAGCAATTCTATAAACCGATGTTTTTTGGTAAAAGAGGATAGAAAGTTTATTGGTGGAGGGTTTGATGACGGAATAATTAGAATTTGGAATTTAAATAATTTAATTTAATTTTAGTCTTAGTCAAATATTAACTATTTGTTTTATTTGTATCAAATGTGATTTTTTAAGAGATTTTTTTTCTAATTTTTTAGGTAGAAAAAAAAGTTCAATAAAAAAAAAACTCATTTTAAAAATAAAAGTAAAGATTTTTTCAATTTAAAATTTTTTGTCTAGGTTTAAATAAAAAAAATTTCTAAAATTCACATTTAGAAAATAGAGTAAACAAAAACTATCAAAAAAGAGTTATTTATGAATAAATCTATAGCTCTCTATTTGATTCATCAATTATTTAAATAGGAATTCACTTTCAAGATTTTTTTTTTTTTTTTTGTTGCTTAACAAGAATTTCGACAAGGAGTCAACAATGAAAACTTTGATTTTGATTCTTTTTCTAGTTTATTTTGAGTACAATTTTTGTGAAGAGTATAAAAAATTTGAAAAGTTTCGACTAAACGGCATAAGTGAATTGACCGTATCAGATCAATTTCGAAATACACAACTCAATTTATTTTATATTAGTTTACAAAATTTTAATCTTCTTAAATGTCTTTCAATATGTTCAAAAAATCAAAAATGCTTTATTCTAGCTTACAAAAAAGAGCAAAGTTATTCAAAATGTGAATTTTTTTCAAATCAAAATTTAACAGAAAGCAGCATTCTTTTTGATCATGGTTCATTTATATACAAAAAATAAACTATTTTGACTGAAAAAAGTACAAAAATTTTTAAAAATTTTTGAAAATTTTATTCAAAAATCCAACTTCATTTGTATATTTTCTTATAAATAAGCTGGATTTATTGGTTCTGAATGCTTGTCAGATTCTGACTGTTTGGGTTCGAGTATTTTTGGAATTAATCAAATGCCATTTACAATATTTTATACAATGTCATGTGTGAACAATTTATGCCTGTAAGGCATATTTTTAATAAAAATAAAATTTAAAAATTTTACAAATTTTAAGATGCAAATCACCGTATTCTAGTTTAATTGAAAATAGATGTGTGATGACAAATGGGCAATCATGTCAAGATAATATTGAATGCTATTATTTATGTTCACCAAACAATAAGTGCACTGGTGGCTGAAAAATAATGTGTTACTAAGAAATTCCCGCATGAATGATTTAAAACAGTTAAATTTATACTTTAAATAAATATTTTCAGATATTTTACAAATTATAAAAATTATTTTTCAATTCTATTATTTTTTTATTTAATATTATTTGAAAATAAAAATAATATTATTTACATATTTATTTTTAGAATTAATCTTCATCATCATCAGCTCGGTCATAATTAGAATTTCCAATTTGACAACATAAGCAGTTAAAAGTCGACTGATCTGGTTGTATGCAAGCACAATTACAATTTAGATCTCCATACTAAATTATTTAAATTTTTACTAGCTAAAAAAAAAATTATATTTAAAAAATTACAGAACAACAAGGAGTTTGATCGCCACAAGCAGTGCAACATGGTTTATCAGGACTGGAACAACATTGACACAAAATTAAGCCTACAAAATCGAGATTCTTTAATTAAAGGAATAAAAATAATTTTTTAATTCAATAAAGGAAAAAATTTTAAAAAAATTACTCTCTTAGGGCAGCAAACATCCAAGCATTTGTCTATAGTCGGTGTTCCACAAGTGCACGCATCCGAGCATGATTCTAAACATTGACAGCATCCTGCATCAGGTCCACATGAACATATATCATTTGAACAAGCGCCTTTCGTTTTGGCAAAATAAATAATCATGTAGATAATAAAAAATACGACCAAATAGCCAGATGTAGTGATTAATAGTATACCAACTGGTGGTACTTCTAATTGTAGTAATGTACTATTTGAATTTATAGCCGGACTATAATTTGGCTTAAAAAATATATTATTATTAAAAATTTTTTAATTATTCTCTATTCTGATAGATAATTACATCGATTATGGCCATTTTGAATATTAAATTCCAACAAAATGAGCATTAATGTTCAACCTTTTTGATTTTTTTTTCATTTTTGAATTATCAAAAGACCTTAGCCTTAAATTTTTGTTACCATAGAAACCCAAAAAATATAAAAAAAAAACCAAAAGGTCATTAAAATAAAATTCTAAATTAAAATAAAGAATATAGGATTTATTTAATAAAAAATTTCTATAATTTTAGGCCCAAAAAGCTATCTCAGATGACGATGAAGTGATCAAGTTTCCATTTTTTGAAAATTCCAATTGATAAATAGGTGTTCTGTGATTTCTAAATGATTGCCTGACTGATCCGTCGAGTGGATTCCAAATTTTTAGTTCAAAATCGTGCGAACCACTTATCACTTGGCCATTGTTTAAAACATGAATGCATTTATTTCTACAAAAAGCCAATGCGTGAATGTAAAAACTTCTTAATTGATCACCAGTGGCCAAATTCCATACCTCGGCCGAACCATCGCTTAACCCGGTGATCAATTCACCATTATTTAAAATAGCCATGGAATAAACAGGACTCAAATGAACAAATGTATCTAACAAACTAGAACTAGCTAGATCCCATATTCTAACAGTTCCATCAGCTGAACAACTGGCTAAATTTCCATTTGGCAAAGAGATAATGTCATAAACAGCATTTTTATGACCAATTAATCTTTTTTTAACATGTCCATTTTGAGAATCTCTGATTAAAATATCATAATTATTTGATTGTTGACCAATAGCCAAATCATCATTACTCAAAACAGTTAGACTTATTATCAAATCATTGGTAGAAATTGTTCTTTTAACATATTCTCCATGAGCCTGACCTATGTCCCAGATTAAAAATGCCTTGCTATCCAAATAACCAACAACCAGATCACCGTTAGACAAGAGATCAAATAAATATGGAAAGCGATGGACGCTGCTGGACAATTTTCTTTTAATAGTTCCTTTTTGTGAATCCCACACTTCAATTTCATTTCCATAACTACCTCTTAACAATTCACCATTAGCTAACGCATATAATTTTTGATAGCTTGTTGAAATTGAAAAGTTAAGTTTCAATATTCCATTAAAAGTTGGAGGCAAAGAAGTAGTTGCCGTTGATCTTGTGGAAATTTGGAAAAATATTTATTTAACTAACAAATTTTTTGTGTATAATCTTACTGAGTTGATGTGAATGGAATAGTTCTATTCAAAGTAGTGCTAGAAAAAATATATTTTATTTTTAAACAGGATTATTTTTACCAAGACTCAATAAATTACTAGATTGATGAAGATGAAAAATTAGTTGTTGTGGAAGATCTATTAAAGTAGTTGTAGTTAGTTCCTTTAAATTTGATAATTTTAAATTACTCAGTTATTATGGGTGAACTTGAGCCTGTGCTTAAAGTGGTTGTGTCATACCTAATAAATTTAATATTAAATATTAGGATTATCATTTTAATATTTATTTACGTGAGAGTGGTTGTTTGTTGAGAGGAAGAAGCAGTAGTTGTCGAAGTATTGGAGGAAATTGGTCTTCAAAAAAAAAATCATTTAGGATAGGGTCATCAAATTAAAGTATTTTTTTTTATCATTTATTTTATATTGAGCCAAAAAATGGCAATTACTGAGATAAACATTCACAAATTGGTACATTGCTTAATCTGGTACACTGACCAGTTTGGTAGAATCTTCCTCTACAATGAAAATGACAAACAGTCACTTGGAATGGATCTGTGGCATCACACAAAAGATATTTGTTACCATTTACGGTTTCTAAACCACTTTGATCAAATATGTCCTCGGCACATGTCGAGCAATCTGGTTTAATACTGGTGATACATTGTTTGCAGTTTCTCTCACCGTAACAGCCAAGACAAGCATTGAATGTTAAAGTACATCCACTGAGTGGGCAAGAAATTAGCCAAAATTTTTGATGAATGTATGAAGCCTCCAATGACGTGGCAAACAACAATGCGCTTATCAATAAAACTTTATAATACATTTTCCGTTTAATTTAAAACTAGAAAAAATTTGATTTATTTATTTGAGCAGAGATTGAACAGCGATTGACATTCTCATGATAAAGAGGAAAATTATCATATAATTTTTTTTTTTATTTCAATCGAAAAATAATTCTAGGGTTTGTTTTATTTTGTTTCAATTTCAATTTCAAGATTAATCAACAGGCTAGTGCCCTTATCGAAGTCGATTGATTAACACTTCATTTATTTAATTTAATAAAATATTTAATAATATTTGTTTTATTTGAAAATACTTTTATACAATTAAACTGGCTAAGATATTTTTTATTAAAAAATTAATAAATGTTATTTTAATATCAATTTTATTTATAAATTTATTTAAAAAGTATTTGTGACACCATGTTGCAAATGTTTGGTCTTTTTTTTTTTTGTTTAAATCGATTTACATAAAAAACAATTTAAGAAAAATCTAAAATTATTCTATTATTATAAAATAAATAGAAATTATTAAAAAAAAAAAAAACAGCACATTTTTACAAATTTTCACATTTTTCTTCTGAATTTGGATCAAAAAAATATTTAATTGGTATTAGCATTTTTCTCAATAATTTATATTTACAACACAAATATAAAAAATTCTCTCTGCTAATTTGAATCTTTCGCATAGGACCATTGCATTTGCTTTTTTCCAAATTAAAGCTTTGCAATGTTGAATCTAAACGAGTAGAAATGGATGTAAAAGAGGACGAAACTGACATATTAGAGTAGAAATTTGAATAAACAGTCGATTTAGCATCACGGTTGTTAGCTAGAAAATCCAATAGATAAATGACTTCATTTAATTTATCATCAACCATATCACTAGTCTTTGAAAAGATGCTATATTTTTTTACCTGATTGGCAATTTCCTCATCCGAAAAATCCGAGTCATCGCTAGTCAAAGATAAAGACTCTATGAGTGATTTTCTATCACGGTTCAACTCTTGCAAAAAATTGTCCAGGTCATCTAAATTCAAGCTTAAATTGAGCGCTGTTCTCATTTCGGTGAAGCTGAGCGAACCATTACGGTCCAAGTCAATCATGTTAAATATCCAAGTGAATTTTTCTTCTACAGGAGCTTTACATCTAATCCAAAATGATATTAAAAACTCACTAAAATTCAATCTATTATCCCAATCAATATCAAATAAAGTAAATAATTTTTTTATTAGAATTTCTTTTGAACAATCAGTCAAATAAGTTGGCATTAGAGTTTTGTAATAAACTCTAAATTGATCATAGCTAATGAAACCAGTAGGGCACTTTTTTTGAAACTCGGAATACCAGTGTTTTATTTGCTTTTCACCGAAGCCTGTGTTTGCCATCAAAAACTCCAGGTCTTCTTCAGAAATATCGTGTCTACTTGGCAGAAAGCTATTAGAATCTAGACAATCATAAATGTCACTAAATGATGAATAATAAGAACCGGTAGAAACTGTGTTTGAGCGAGAGTATTTACTAGACAAATTGACAAAGTCTTTTGAACTTGACTTTTTAATGTTTAGCTTGAATGGCTGGATTTTTTCGCTGATAACTAAATTTTTAAGATTTGAAAGCATTTGATCAGAGTTTCTAATACAATTTTGAAAACTTTAAAAAAAATCCTAAAAAAAAACCAAAAAAGAAATAATTGTTTACTACTTGTATTGATTTAATTGTTTTTCATTTAAAGACCAGCTAATATCTTCTTTAATGGGCTTTTTAAAATTAGACGATGAGTGTTCTTGATAGAAATAATATTCATCATAGCTCTGATCTAAAAAATTGAAGTGGCTCGCTTTGGAACTCCAAGAAGAGATTGAAGGAAGATCCATCACAATTATTTGTTCTAATTAGAATTGGGTGACTAAATGAAAAATAATAGCTTTAAATTAAAAATTTATACAATAGTTTCATTAAACAATAAATTCAAGATATTTCTAGGTGTGCTATTTTAATGAAAATTTACAAAATCAAATTCTTCTCATATTGTATCATAAGAAAAAATTCTTCTAATTGTTGCAATATTTGCGATACAATTAAAAAATTATATGCTTGACTTAGTTTTGGGATTAGTTTTCCGCTCAAAATGATCAATTATTCTTGTGTTTAAACTAAATTTATTTTCAAAAATTTTTCAAAACGATTATTGAGGAAAAAATTTTTAATTAAAAAAAATTTTGGATTTATTTTTATGATACTTTAATTTGAAAATTGTTTTTATTAAATTTACAAGCATTGAATAAATGTTAATAAAACATTTACAATAAAACAGACACAAATCTTAAATTAAATTTGATTCACTTGAAAATTATTTAAGTCAAAATTTTATAAGTTTAAAGGATAAATTGAAGTTACTGATCAAAATTTTTATGCTCATGCCGTAAAAACTTTTTTTAAAGAAAAATTTTGGGCATAATCATTTTAATTTGATCATTAACTTCAATTTGCCGTTTAAAGTTTAAAATTAACTTTAAAATTTATTTTAAATATTTATCAAGAAAATAAAATGATGTGAGATTAAAAAAAAAATTTCCAAGTTTAAATTAAAATTAATTTTTTGACTTAAAAGTTTTTCAACAATTTTTTTTTTTCACATCAGTTTTTTTATTAATAAGCATTTTTTAAATATTTTTATAAATCATTTTAAAATTATTTAAACTTTCATATTTTCATAATTAGCGTTGAGTTTTAAGCCTTAGATTCAATCAAAAAAGGGTGTAAATTATCAATATTAAATCTATAATGAGAAATTGAACCAATGTTCAAATAGATTTTTCATTTATAAAATTTTCAAAGTAATCATTTTTTTAATAAAACGCTTTTAAAAATGTTTAAATCAAGCTTAATTATTTTTGTTGTCTTTTTTGCTACTGTTTCACAATCAGCTAGAACGATTAATCCCAAGTTTTGGCTAATTTCTTGCCCACTCAGTGGATGTACTTTAACATTCAATGCTTGTCTTGGCTGTTACGGTGAGAGAAACTGCAAACAATGTATCACTAGTATTAAACCAGATTGCTCAACATGCGCAGAAGATATCTTCAAAGAAGATAGTTTAGAAGTCATTAATGAAAACAAATATCTTTTGTGTGATGCCACAGATCCATTCCAAGTGACTGTTTGTCATTTTCATTGTAGAGGAAGATACTACCAAACTGGCAAATGCACCAGAGTCCTTAACTTTCCAATATGTGAATGTTTGTAAGGAATTTAGGATTTAATTTTTTATTTTTGAAATAAAATATGAAAAAGAGAATTTTTTTTATTTGTTATCAATTTTAATAGATCAGATACGGTATCAACAATTCAAACGACTTTTAATTCTACTCCACAAAAGTAATCTAAAATTAAAATGTCCATAGGCTCTCATCCTTTAATGTTTAAAGTATTGTAACAACTGAAAACGTTGAGTCTTCTTTTAGTGGAAACATGTTTATGAACATATCTATAGTTAATGGATATCAAAGAATATTTTCTTTACCCAATGGAGATTTGGTTAGAGCGACGTCACATTTTTCAATCGAAGTTTGGGATTCACAAAATGGTTTTAAAAAAAAAAATCTTGAAAGTAATTACTACAAGCCTATTGTTTTTGGCCTATTAGCAAATGGTGATTTGATCGCTGGATATTCATTTAATAAAACTTTGCTTGTTTGGGATATATCTCAAAATAATGAAAAAATAAAGCGAATTATTCAAACAAATGAGTTTTTTTGGTGTTTGACAGTACTTGCTAATGATGATTTAGCAATAGGACAACAATCAAACAACTTTGACATTGTTATTAGAGATTCAATTAGTGGTCAAATGAAAAAAAGACTTGTTGGTCATACTAAAATTGTTTATCAAATTCTTCTAATGCCAAATAATAATTTGGTAAGTTGTTCTTTAGACACAAAAGTGATTATTTGGGATTTAAACAGTGGGCAAATAATCAAAAGTCTTGCACATCCAAGCTCTGTATTTTCTATTGCTATCTTAAATAATGGAAATTTAATAAGCAGTTTAAATGATGGATCAGTCAATGTATGGAATAAAGAAAGATGGGTTTTGGAAAAAAGTTATAAGATTCATTCAAGTAGTATTTGCTGGAATAGTTGTCTTCTTGTTTTGCCAAATGGCGATTTAGTTAGCGGATCATATGATGGGACAATTAAATTATGGAATCCTTACACTCAAGTTATTAAACTTGTTTTAGATTCTCATAAATCAATCGTCTATCAGTTAGCTAGAACTTCGTTTGGAAATATTGTGACATCATCTGCAAACAGCCTTCTTTTTTGGAAATAAATTGGCTTTTTTGTTTACATTGCTTGAAATATATTTGAATTTGTTTTAAATAGATTTTTAAAATTTATTTTATTTATTTCCTTATTACGCTGATTTTAATTTTATTCTTCTTACGAGCTTTTAAATTTTACATTCAAGATTTACGGAAAAAAAACATAGTGATAAATTTTTTTTTCTTAATTTTTATTTTTTAATAATGAAAACAAGCATAAATTTTAAGAAAGTTTTCGATACCTGGATAGAATCATCAACTGCGCACGGTATTCCGAATATTTTTCGAAACAAAAGTATTTTTCTAAGGGTATTTTGGATATTTTGTGTCATAAGTGCGTCCACTTATTGTATATTCAATTTAACTCGAATATTAAATGATTATTTTGACTTCAAAGTTAATACAAAAATAGTAAATCAAAGATTGGCATCCATACAATTTCCAACTGTTTCTTTTTGTAATAAAAATGCGTTAAATCTACGAAAGTTTGGAGCAAACACAACAAGGGTAAGAGATAGCATGATGAAATTTTTTGAGAATGCATTAAACAATTATCAAGAAATTAAAAGTGTCTCTGATATTATTGAAGAAATAAGTTTTAATTTAAATAGTAAATTATTAGAAAAAATCGACAAATTAGGAGAGAATAGTTTTGATATCGATGAGATGCTTATTAGTTGTCAATTCAATAGATTAGCATGTACAAAATGGGATTTTGAGTATTTTATGCTTGCAAATTATGGAAATTGTTACAAATTTAATTCTGGTAAAAATTTATTGGGAAATAAAACTCAAATATTGAGCACTAAAACACCTGGCTATAAAAACGGATTGAGATTAGAATTATTCTCTGGTTTTTTGGACAAAGATGCTGATTTAATTAGATCCAGTGGCATTCATTTGTTTATTCACAATCATTCAACAGTGATTTACAGTGAATATGATTCAATTAGTTTATCGAATGGATTTGAGACTGATATTGTTGTAAGTCAAGAGCACACAACCAAATTATCTAAGCCTTACAGTGATTGTATCAAAGATCCAACTTCATTAAGCTCATTTCACTCTGATTTATACAAAAAAACAATAAATCTTTTTGGAAGATATCAACAAAAAACATGCTTAATAATGTGCTATCATGAGCACATAAAAGAGCAATGTGGTTGCTATTATCCCGATGCCTTAGGCGCTTCATTCAACTCATCATGTAATTATACTATGGTCAACTGTTCTATTAATGCCTATAAAGCTTTTCAAAATTCAGACAAATCACTTGAATGCTTTGATTTGTGTCCGAATGAATGTGAAATAATTAATTACAATTTTAAAATCTCTCAAGCAAATTTTCCATCTCCTTTCTATGCAAATTTGCTTCTTTTTCAACAAAATAATAGCCAAAATTTGAGAAATTTTACAAGCTTTGAAACAACTAAAGAAAGTGTTCTTGCAGTTAATATTTATCATGATGATATATCTTTAACAATTATTAGTGAAACACCCGCTAAAGATTTTTTTCAACTAGTATCGGATATTGGAGGTGTTTTGGGCATTTGTATTGGAATGAGTATTCTTAGTTTTGTGGAATTATTTGATTTATTTATCAAAATACTTATCTCATTTTTGTCATTCAATTTTAATACAAAAGTCAATCATTTAAGCAACAAATAAGAGTGTTTATTTTTCTATTTGAAAAGAAAATTTTTTTTTCATTTTTTAGAAATTATTTGAGTAAAAATTGTAGTTTTTTCTTAAATTTCGTATTTTAGAAGTTAATTAAATTGAAGACTCTTTTATTTTTCGCATAAAAAAAAAAAATAAATAAATTTAATCAATAATTTTATTTATTTACATTAAATATTTTATTAAATTATTTTCAAGGGTGCAAAACTTTAATTTCTTTTTGAAAAACTTGCTTCGGAAACATGGAAGCTTTAATCATTTCATTTAAATAATCACTTGTTAGTTGACAATTTAATCTAATTACATCGTCTTGAGTAGTATTTTTTATTTTAACAAGCAGTTTGTACAACTTTGTTAAAGAAGTATCCAGAATTTGTAAAAAATTGTCTTTATTCAATCCTTCAATAATCATTTTCAAGACCATTATTGCAGATCTTTTGACCTGAACGGACTTGTCAGTCTCAAGTATACAGCTTAAGCAATTCAAAATTTCATAAATATTATCTTGCAGTGAAAAGTTGAGAAGTTTGCATGTTTCGCCTAAATTTGACAAACAACTTGACTTGAATATTTCATCATCAGATTTCTTGAGTCCACAAAGAAAAGCATTTATCAATTTAGGAGCATAGAATGGCACAAGTTGATTAAAATTTCGAATAGTTTTGGTCAATACCTCTCCTATTTTAAGTCTGTCTTGTAGATTCAATATTTTCTGAGTCATAAACTGTTCTATGAGAGGGTCCAATGAACTTTTTGGCTCGTGAACTGTTATTGCTATTAGGCAATTAATTGCTGCCAGATACAAATAACTGTCTTCATTTTTAAGACCACGCAAACACATTTCTGTTATTTTGCTTAAATTTTGCAAGCATTTAGTGTCTTTTTTTTCAATCAGCCTTTTCATTTCAACATAACCATGTGCTTTGATCGGAATCAGCGGATCATTTATATCTTTTACAGCTTTACAATACTCATCTTGAACTACTTCTTCAATCAAAACTTTATTTTCTGTTTTTATTCCCAAAAAAGTGGCCACACTAACATACAAGCTATCAATCATATCCTCAATTTCTGTGCTGGCAAACAATTTTTTCAAACCATTCAATCCAGGTATTAACACTTGTAGCTTTTGTTTGACTTGGTAATCAAGATCAATAGTTCCTGAGGTAAAAACTGATATTATACTTAAAACAAATTGAATTAATTCACTAGGCGTTGTCTCTTCTTTAACATTTTGAGAATATTTTATAAAATTTTCGATCATTATTTTACAAAATTCAATTATTTCATTATAATTTTTGACAATTAGATCAATGTCTATGCACTCGAATAATTTTGACAATTGAGTGAAATAGATTATTTTTGAGTTTATTTCTTTGGTTTTTTTCTCAATATCAAGCTCGATTTCAAGCAATAGTCTACTACCCCCAACATTTTGATCCTGTTCTTCAATTATCAATTTTTTGAGCAAGTAAATCATAAAATTAATTTGAAGTTCTTTGTAATTTTGGATCAAATAGACTAAAATTTGACAATGATTTTCAACAATTTCAATACTAATCTCATTTGACTGAGAAGAATCAACTACTAAAGCTTCATTAATTTCTTGTTCATCTGAGAATAGTTCAAAGTTTAAGAAATATTTTAAATTTGTGACTGAAATCAAAAGACTGTGCAATAAGTCATTTGAATCAACTGACAATTTTATATATGTTCTTAGAAATTCTTCTAAATCTTGTTTTATTTTATCACAATTAACTTTTGATTTGATTTTTGTGTAAACTTTAAACAAAAAATTTACCAATTCAATGGGTATTTGCTGAAAAGTGTAAATGTTTGGTTCAGTGCTTTGGATAAAAATTGTGTATATTTTTCTAAATTCGCTTTTAAATAATTCTTGAGTCATTTTAAATTGAGAATTTAAATCTATGATATCACTGAAGCCGGCTATAATTGGCTTAGTTAGATAAAGTTGGGTCATTTCTGGATATCTTTGAGACAATAGAGAATAAATTGAACCGGCTACGCGTAGAAAATGTCGCGAAAATTTAATGTCCTCGCTAAAATAAAGAGACATAATTTGAGGAGCTATTATTTTGAAATAGTCTTCCACAGAGATACTTTTGGGACACATTGCTATAATTTTGGCCACAACATCACATTTTTTCCAGTCACTTGCCAAAGAAACTGTTGACACAGCATTGATTTCAGTCAAAACTGCTCTAATCACACTCATGACACTATTCGGTCTGAGCAAACATTTAGTCAGTAGTTGTCCAATGCGGCTAGTGAACCATAGTGTCTGATTACTTGGCCGTGTTCCTTGAGCCATAATTAAATTTGACACCAGATTAGCTCCATCACATTCTTCAAATAAATCATCTAGTAGCCACTTTTTAAATTTATCACCTTCATTTTGCTTTCGATTAGGCGAATAGTTCAATTGAACTAAACCACAAATAATTTCGTGTAAATACTTACGATAAAAATAAGTCCGAATTAAATTTAAATTTTCATTTTTAAATGTTTTTATTTGATTTAAAAGCTCAAATGTTTGATAAAGTCTTTTATTTCTTTCTTCAAATGAAACCATTTCTCGCTTTTGGGTCAAATTTACTCCATAGCGACTTAATTTCTCAATAGGTATGCCAATATTGTCTTCCAGATTGTAGTGTATACCAAAGCAGACAATTAGCTGTGATAGTTGAGCTATTAGTCTTTCATCGCTTATACTGAGAACACAACCAGTTGGACCGATTTCAATATCGCACTCATTCAATTCTTTCAACAAACTCAACCCAATCAGGCCAAAATTCCAAAAAGCATCGTCAGATTGAATGTCTGTACATTTTATTGGATACTTGGAATTAAAATTTGTAACACAATTTCCAATTATGTTGTCAAGTGATATTTTGCAAAAATTCGTCTGATCTAATTTTGATGCTGGACTTAGTAATTCACGAATGAGTGGCAATATTTCGCTCAAATTCATTTTAATTTATTTATTTCAACATTTGAAAAAAAAAATTCCAAATTTTATTTATATAGTTTAGAAAATTTTAAAAAAAAGTTGCGAAATTTTGTTCTTAAAAATTTAGCAATTTTTATTTTTTGAAATTAATAACAAAAAAATTTAGATTTTTTTTAAATTTTAGTCATGGCTAATAAAAAAATTTTGTATGTTGGTGGTCTGGCCGAAGAAGTTGATGAAAAAATACTTCAGTCCGCATTTATTCCATTCGGAGAAAATACAGCGCAAATACCACTTGACTTTAAAACAGGCAAGACGAGGGGATTTGGTTTTGTTGAATTTGAATCAGTTGAAGATGCAGCGGCGGCCATTGACAATATGAACGAGTCCGAAATTTACGGCAGAACTATCCGAGTGACGTATGCAAAGCCATCTCAAATGAAACAGGGCTCGGCAAGAGCCGTTTGGACCGAGGACACTTGGTTGACCGAGTATGCTGGTAAAATTGACGATATGAAGAAAGAAGATGGCACTGAGGACGAATCTAAGCCCGAGGGTGCCAAAGTTACAATTCAGGGCAGAGAAACAATTACTGAAAGTCTGCCAGCTAAGAAATTTAAGAACAATCCAAGAGTTTTCTTCGATATTTGCATTGGCAAAAGAGAAATTGGTCGAATAATCATTGAACTCAGAGCTGATGTGGTGCCCATGACTGCAGAAAATTTTCGTCAATTGTGCACACATGAGAGAGGCTTCGGCTACAAAGGAAGTTCTTTTCATAGAATTATACCGCAATTTATGTGCCAGGGTGGAGATTTTACTAGAGGAGATGGCACTGGTGGCAAAAGTATATATGGTACTAAATTTGCCGATGAAAATTTTGTTTTAAAGCATGAAGGGGCAGGTACTTTGTCTATGGCTAACTCAGGAAAGGACACCAATGGATCTCAATTTTTTATAACTACAGAGAAAACAGACTGGTTGGATGGCGTTCATGTGGTGTTTGGTCATGTAGTCGAAGGAATAGATATAGTTAAAAAAATGGAAGCAGTCGGAACAAAAAGTGGGCAGCCAACTCAAACAGTAACAATTGATAATTGTGGCCAGTTAGTTTAGGATTTAAATTTTGTAACTGATTTTAAAATTTAAAAAAAAATGTAAATAAATTAATTTTAAATATTCAGATTATTGTTAAATTAAAATCTATAATTAATTGAAAACAAATATTAGAAAATTGATTTAATTTTTAAAGATTAAAATAAATAAAATTGTACGGTTTTAGATTATTAAAGAATTTAGTTGCAATTCAAATTATGAAATCTTTTAAGAAATAAAAATTAAAGCATTTTTTTTTTCAAAATAACAAATCATCAAACATTTATTAAGTAAAACATAGCATAAAATATTTATTTAATGTTTTAATGATTACTTTTTACGTTTTAATCATTATAAAAATCATACGATAAATAAAATTTTTAGGCTATTAAAGCAAGAATTGATTTTGAAAAAAAAATGGAAATGCAAAATAATTCAGAAAAAACTAATTTTAAACAATTAGTAACAGCTTCTCTCGAATCATCAACAGCACATGGATTCCCAAATATTTTTCGAAATAAAAATTGGTTATTAAGAACATTCTGGATCTTGTGTGTCTCTTGTTCGTGTTCATACTGCATTTTTAACTTGACAACAATATTTAAGGACTTTTTTGATTATAAAGTAAATACAAAAATAACTAATGAGAGAATGGGATCAATACAATTTCCAACTGTTTCATTTTGTAACAGAAATCCTTTTAATTTAAAAAAAAATCATTCAGAAATTGGCTTTTATTTAGAACTAATAAAAAAACTAAAAAGCGAATCATCCAATTTAGCTAAAGTCTATGAAAACACTTTGTCTATAATAAAAGAGATGATGTATTTAATGTCTAAATTTACAATTAATGATTTGTCAGAATACAGTTTTGACATTGATGAAATGCTAATAAATTGTGAATTCAATGGCATTACATGTAGTAAAAATGATTTTGAAAGCTTTATTCTATCAGAATATGGAAATTGCTACAAATTTAATTCTGGTAAAAATTTATTTGGAAATAAAACTCCAATTCAAAATTCAGAAATACCTGGAAAACAAAATGGATTGAGATTAGAATTATTCTCTGGTTTTTTGGACAAAGATACTGATTTAATTAGATCCAGTGGCATTCATTTGTTTATTCACAATCATTCAACAGTGATTTACAGTGAATATGATTCAATTAGTTTATCGAATGG